>CABFOV010007849.1:0-26364 GCA_902141375.1 Timema poppense
TCACAATCACCCTACCATTAGACATTAGCGTAAGTGCGTATAACCCGAACGGGTAGTAAGACGCGGTGCTAATAGTAATAATGTAATTGGGATATATCTGATATATTTTGGACAAATACATGTTTTGCTATAAAAATTGCAAAAGAACTGACCTTATCTCGCGTCCCCTACATCACCAACTTAAGTTTTGTTAATTAATCTAGTAAGATCACTATGTACACCCATACTGAGAAGTGATAATTAATATTTTTTATTTAATTTTAATGTACTCTAGCGAGTAATGTATTTCCACTTTTTCAAACTATCACCCTATATTATTAAGAAATTAATTATTTTTAATAAAATCAATTTTAAAGTTATGGTTAGAAAAATGACAAAATCAATTTTTAACTCCCAACCGTATTTTATTTCAGGCTCTTCACATGTCTATTTGAAAAGCTATTTCTTAGGTATTAGTTATATCAATCATTTGTTCATTCTTGGTTATGTTATAAAAAACATTTTCAGGAACTTTAACACTAATTGTTTACTAAACTTTAATCCTTAAGGGAGCTGTGTATATATCCTTAGAACAAAACTGGATTCTACAGTAGTGTTCTATACATTATTGAAATAATGGTTTTGTAAATGCCTCTGAAATAAACAATCATGAAGTTTAAATATATGTTCCACCCCTTAATTCAACATTTATAATATCTATATACGAGGTTAAGCTGAGTTCAAAGTACTGTTGTCAGGAAACAAACAAATAAAATTCCCACCACAGCTCAATAAAAAGCTGGTTGTGGTTTGAGCGCCTGAGAGGACTGTAACCCGCCTCGCGTGCCAGCTGTGCGGGCAGTCAGCAGATCATATTGATCGGGCGGTGGTAGTCCAGTCCATTTAGTGATGCCAGTACCCAAGGTCAAACGGTTGCCTGCGCTTGAAAGATTAAAAGGAGATACTTAAAATGTTAATGACCACCTGGTGGTAAACATGTGGCCAACGGCACTCATCTGTACTCCCCAACAGCTAAGGGCAACATATTTGAAAATAAATCACGTTAACTATTGTTGGCTATTCTAGAGATCTAGAAATGTAACCTCTATCTCCCAAACAAAGTGATATATTAACTAACAACTTACAAACTAAATTAAGATAAGAGAGAAACACCTGATAGCAAAAACCCAAACAAAGCACCACAAACTGTAATGCCTTGCTAACAACTTTAACAGACACAGTATTATGGACGTGGAAATTAACTTAACCTAAGGCAACACATATTAAAACCCTACATTCAAGACTACTAATGCTGGCAATGTAAATATCTGGGCGGCGAGATGAAAACATAGACTTATAAACAAATTAAACTAGGACTGCATATACATATCACCAGTAATTAATTGTTATATCTGTTTAATAGATAAGGAAAGCAACATTATTTAAATAGCTTGAATTTTTTTTAAAATAAAAAAGGATCCTAATTCAATGCTATTCAAATCTTTTAACACATCTTTCTTAGAAATTAGACTTTTTTTTTCTTATGAAACTGATGTTTTGAAATAGATCTAATACATTGAGTCATGTTTCAAATACTTTACACATTATAGTAATTTGTATTTGTGAAATGGCTATTCACTTATTCAAAAAATATAAAAGGCCATTATAAGGCCAAAGGATTTTTTCAATTTAGAATAATGTAGTTTTTATTTATATTAAACTAAGTACATCTACCAGCATAAGTGCTT
The DNA here is from genome assembly GCA_902141375.1 of Timema poppense. Lineage (NCBI taxonomy): Eukaryota > Metazoa > Arthropoda > Insecta > Phasmatodea > Timematidae > Timema > Timema poppense. Next base: position 1,728 of record CABFOV010007849.1, read on the forward strand.
GGGATAGTAAAAGAATGCAAAAGAAAATAAAACTCTCTAATTAAATTGAAATACCATGGATAATATTTTCTATTGATGTGAATTGTACATTTTTATAATATATGTTTAATAAAATTATGGGCTAATAAAATAGAGGCTAAAACGACTCAACTTATAGCTAATGGATTAAAACCCTATCATTTTAGGCTTTTTTTATTTAAAAAATAATAATAAACTCTCTTATTTTACAAAACGTTTCGCGCAAAATATTTCATTTCTAGGATCATAGTAAAGGGCTATAAACAAAAACACACCATTTCTCAAATAAATAAATACATTTTTAAGAATGTCACAACAGAACATTCTGAGATAGTTGAGGATTGTTTTAGTGGTTTGGAAGCTTCAGACCTGACATTACCATAAGAAATACAGCAGTGTGAGGATAATTCCCTTAAATTAGGTGGCGTCCTAAGTAAATGCTTAGAGATCCATGGAATGAGTAATCAATCTTTCTACAAACATTGCAGTCTTGCAGGTTCCTGTCCGTAACGGTTGGTTTCTTTACCCACTCAACCACCGGGGAAACATCAGGAAGGCCATATATAAATACCTAGCCTTGATCAATTTCGACAACGGAACAAACTTGTTAGATCATATATATATTGCAGATATAATAAGTAACTAATTTAGAGCTATCCTGATACGTAGCAAGAACTAAATGTGGTATTAATACACATCTCAATTGTTCAGTGTTCACAAACATGACATACAAACACTAAGCAATAGATACAATTATGAAAATATTTATTGTGTTAATAGAATTTGTTGAGGTTATTTTAACTCATATTGTGTTAATAGAATTTGTTGAGGTTATTTTAACTCAAAGCGTTTACTTGAACAAAGCACTATGTTGAAATTAAAATCATAAGGTCAATTCTTTTTTTTTAATCAGAAATTCCAATATATTCACTTCTCATTTTATTTAAAGGGCTGCCTTGTTACTGAACCAAGGTCCTGCAGACGAGTTGGTTGACGTTTGAGCCAATGGGACGGGTGCAGGGTTGCGCCCCCCCCCCTCCCCCCCAATATTTGGCCCAAAGCCAGCCAGCCAAGTGCAAGGACGTATCGACCGCTTGGTTACGCGCAATGCAGTCGTTCAAATTGACGATTGAGTGACTAAAGCTCCTCCGTAAAGCTCAGAACTTAAAACGGTTTTCAATTTTGTGAATAGGGGCGTAGAAGCTTTGAAATGGTTAGGTTGACTTTGACACTCACAATAACCTTCGCATCTTGGAAACATTTCAAAGAAAGATTAATTTTTATGTTCTGAACATATTTGAATTCTCTAACTAAATATCAGGTGTTTAAACATATAATAATTATTATAGCAGCCACTAAACAGTATTTTAAAACCAACTTGAGACTGAATGAGATCTATTAAGTAAGCAGAGATACATTCAGATATGTCTGCATAAGTTATTATTATTATTATTAGCACTGCGTCTTACTACCCGTTCGGGTTATACGCACTTATGCTAATGTGTAATGGTAGGGTGATTGTGAGATGAAATGGAGGACCTACAGTTTAGCGTGGTATCCGAACCATGGTGGAGGCCTGGCATTCCCCACATTCACAAGATGTCTTGTCAGAGGTGAAGGAAGGGTTTGGCAATCAGATAAATCTGTGCCGGGACCGAGGATTGAACCCCGAACCCCAGCACAGAAGTCTGACACCCTACCTATAGACCATCAGGTTACTGCATAAGATAATAGTGGGCTTTGTTTTTTCATTCAAATCTTTCTCTTTACCTGGATGAAATCATTGGTTAGTTTAAAACTTGCAAGTAGCTTTATGTAACAACAACAAAAACAATATCTTAAACTTTGGCTTCGACTTTGCTTAGCATGATTCAAGGATTAATTTGACTTCGCCTCTCATTTTAAAAAGTGACCTTCAATAATTAGTTGACAAAGTTTTCACTTTGACGAACTTGCTATTTACCCAACAGTTTTCTATGACTATATAGAGGCTGGAAATCAAGGCTTGATGAAATACAGTTCTGACACCAAGTGGCGTATTTGGTACCAACTTGAATATCTGGCTGTTATAATTCTATTGTATATTGGCTGTTTATTAATTTGATCGAACTCCATATCTCTCTATGTCTCATAATCGTGTTCCGTTCTCAAAAATTATAATTAAATGAAAAAAAAAATATGGCTGACTACATTTTATCTTATAGTTCTAGCAGATAAACAACCACATGAAAATACTTTGTACTGATTGGTTGGAAAAGAGACTTTGACTTAACGTTTCTAACATTACGAAAATGAAAAGTCCAAACTTAACAATTTTAAAATTAAATTAACAATTTTGTCCGATGTCACGTCCCACCGTGCTTTGAGTTATTAGTCTTACATTGAAAATAACCTTTCTTTCTTTAAGTTTAAGCTTTTAATGGTGTGACCGGCTAAACTATTTCAGATATGCTAGTAAACGGAGTGTACACTAATATTTTAAAAAACCTAAGTTAATGAATAAAATGTTCCAAATAAACAATCACAGAGAGAGTTTAGATTCTGCGTCGAACCTTTGACACAATATTTCCCGCCTCCAGAATCCTACATTTTGGACAGTAGGGGGGAAGTTGAGTCAACAACCAAGGGTTTGCCGCTATTGTCTCTGACTGTCCATAGGTGATCAGAGAGTTTAATCCCATGATTCCTTGCGGATTCACTCTGAAGACCACTACGTGATGTGTCTCAGAGACCTCCACCCTCACCTCACCTCCCACCCTCCTAATACTTTGAACCTTGGTATCTTCCGAGGGGCTGTAGGCGGCCGCTGGCCTTCTATCGTCTTGACACTAGACCACTCGATCCCGTAACGGTACATTCTCATCCTCCTACAAGACTTATCCTTAAACTCTAATGCTACATTATACGTTACACTTGTCATCCTTGAAAATAAAGCTGCTGCAAAATGTATACATCTTTTCATCTCTGTGCATAGTTTAGAAACACCACTGGTCTTTAGTAATCATCTTAAAGGGAAAATAGACTAGGGCAAATAAAAGAATATACATTTATTTGAAAAAATCTTATACAAAATTAACTGCATCAATCCATGAAAAGTGTAAAGAATCTAACACAAGACATTTGATGTAAGCTCTAGGTTCAGTTAGGTGTTATCAGTGGGGTGAGACGGGCTCTTAAGACGTCTGGTTCTAGCTGTATTACCTACCTAAGTTAGATGTTAACTGTGGGGTGAGACGGGCTCTTAAGACGTCTGATTCTAGCTGTATCACCTACCTAAGCTTGGTGCTATGCGGGTATTGAGGCTGATACAGTTCCAGTTAAGCAACTGTGCTGTGGCTATCCTTGTTCCAGGTGCGAGATCTGGTGGAACGTTGCAAGTGCCCGGTGCAGTTCCCTATGATCCGAGTGTCGGAGGGGAAATACCGCATTGGAGACACCAAGGTCCTGATCTTCGTGAGGGTGAGTCCCTTGTTTCCTATACTAATATAACAACAAGAATACACAGCAGTGATATATCATCGCGTTATGCCGGGATAGCGAGCAACTTATTATTATTATTATTATTATTATTAGCACCGCGTCTTACTATCCGTTCGGGTTATACGCACTTACGCTAATGTGTAATGGTAGGGTGATTGTGAGATGAAATGGAGGACCTACAGTTTAACGTGGAATCCGAACCACGGTGGAGGCCTGGCATTCCCCACATTCACAAGATGTCTTGTCAGAGGTGAAGGAAGGGTTTGGTAATCAGATAAATCTTTGCCGGGACCGAGGATTGAACCCCGGCCGCCAGCATAGAAGTCTGACACCTTACCCCTAGACCGCCAGGTCACCGCGAGCAACTTAACGTTAACTTAATGTAACGTTCACTTAAAGTTAACTTAATTTATGCGAGATCACGATTCACGTAACTTAACGTAACAACTCGAACCAAACATCTCCATTCCAGAGTATGTGTTTTATCTTTGGTCTATACTATTTGTGGGGTGACCTGGCGGTCTAGGGGTAAGATGTCAGACTTCTGTGCTGGCGGACGGAGTTCAATCTCCTGTCCTGGCACAGATTTATCTGATTACCAAACCCTTACTTCACCTCTGACAAGACATCTTGTGAATGTGGGGAATGCCAGGCCTCCACCGTGGTTCGGATTCCACGTTAAACTGTAGGTCCTTCATTTCATCTCACAATCACCCTACCATTACACATTAGCGTAAGTGCGTACAACCCGAACGGATAGTAAGACGCGGTGCTAATAATAATAATAATAATAATAATAATAATAATAATAGTAATATACTATTTGTGTTAGTGTATAGATCTGTGAATGTTTACAGTTTTCAGCCGATAATACTTTTACAATCATGATTATGTTAGTTGATTTATATTTTATCAGAAAGGATCTTTTTTGAAAGAAATACATTATACTATTTTATATAAAAAAAGATTTGCGGTTTTAACTTCTTTACAATATTTGAAATAAGTCTGTTCTATAATGTTCTATAATGATACAACACTAGCGCTTATTTTAATTAAATATCCGATCACTAGAACTAAAGCTAAATAGTAAACATTTTTCATAAATCCAACAAATGAATTACTAAATAGCACTGTTGACGTCACTCGCATAATGATTGGCTGGCTAGATCACGTGATACCCTTCAAGTAACATTCACTCGAATTGAAAGACATCTTTTACGTTAAGTTAACTGCATCGTGATCGCTTCCATTTAAACACATGAGGGGATCCTTTACGTTAAGTTACGTTAAGTTAACTTTAAGAGCAAGCCAATAATTTTAGGGAGTGTGTGTGTGTGTGTGTGGAAACATCCCCCAATTGCTAGAGGCCAGAAAAAATTAAAATGATAAACAGTTCTAGAAGCTCTCTGAAGTGTTTTTATGGCAACACAATCCCCTAATTTGTAATTGTAGTCTACCTTAATTTTTATATGGTGTGAACCATAAATAAAGCCATATATATTTTGTTCATAATTATTTTTGAATTTCCCCAAGGGCACCATTTCATCTTTTACTCTGTTTCGTCCGTTTGCCCTATGGCGAGATATTTGAATGCAAAATCCACATCAAAGAATATCATTGTTGTAGTATTTTTGTTTTTTACATTTGCCATATTAAAAAGTATAATTGAAAGTAGCATAAGAAGATGTGACAGTACGTGTATTGAACATGTGTTGTGTATGTTGTGCAGATCTTGAGGAAGCACGTGATGGTTCGTGTGGGAGGAGGGTGGGACACACTCTCTCACTATTTGGATAAACATGATCCATGTCGCTGCAAGACAGGTAAATATAGATCATCCTTCACACTTCATTTAAACACAAATATATTATGGTTTCAAATAAGTCTCCGAATGTCTAAACAAGTTTTTCCCAATCTGTGATGCGAGCATCTTCAGGCTTGAATAAAAAACTGACCCAGACAACAGTGATGGATGTAGGTAAGCCTGATAAACAAAGGAATGAAGAGCTATAGGAGGTTCATTGATTTCAATCCTGCTGTTTTATATCGGTATTTAGCAGTATTTTATAGACATTTTAGAAGTATTGTACCCATTACACTTTGTTTTAATGTCTATCCTCCATGCCTAAATATGAGCCAAATTGGTTTGTTTTTTTGTCTGCTTAGAATTAGAAAGCCAACCAATCGCTAACCTGGTTAGTATATAGATATGCTTAGGACTAAAGAATTATCTCTATTGTAAGTATTCATCCATAGAGTTAAGACCAGCTATTACCAAATACGGTTAGTGTGTAGGTTTACACCTGGAAATATTTGATCCCCAACGTTCTATTTGTGATGGGTCCTACAACTAGTTTGCCTCATATACAAGCGCTGATACTGTACTGTTTTACAGTAGTAGGCTAATCACTATGAACAGATTCAAGCCACTGACCGAGTCTGTTTGGAACATAAGTCTCTCCCCACCATCTCTCCTCCTCCACAATGACCCAGTCTTCTCCTCTCTCCTCCATACTCCTCTCTGCACTCCCTAAAGCCACCTGTCCCTTGGTCTTCCTATTGCCTCTACCACTCACATCAATATCCAACATCATCTTTAGTATTTTGTCTCCCTCTATTCTCCTCACATGGTCGGACCACCTTAGTCGTGCCATCTATACCCTGTCCTGCGTCGGTTTCACCTCAACTACTACTCTCTCTCTCTCTCTCTCTCTCTCTCCCTCTCATCTCTCATCCTATCCATTCTTGTCACGCTTATAATACTTCTCAGAAATCTCATTTCACAGGCTTGAATTCTGCTTTCATCCTGCTCCTTCACTACACACGTTTCCTCTCGCATGTAAATATTGGTAAACAGTACGTCTTGTATATCACTCTTTACTCTCTCTCAGCACGTCCCTATCACAATTTATACGTCTCACACTTCTGCTTGCCTCCCTTTCTCTGATTTCTCTTCCACTTTCCTTTATCATACTTACCAGGTATTTAAAGCTTTCTACTATCTTCAATTGCCCCCCTCTCAATGTCACGCCAGTCGTATACCTGTCGCTATTCATTATCATAATCACCATCTCACTCTTCCTTACATTAAACCTCATTCCATACTGCTCTACAACTTCATCCCACACATCCCAACGCTCCTCTACTTCTTTCTCCTCATTGGCCCATTCTATCAGGTTATCTGCAAACATCATTGCCTTCATACTTCTCTTCCCAATTTATTCTACCACTTCATTATTTCCTCCATCAGTACAATGGACAGTAGTGGTGAGAGTGCACTTCCTTGCTTCAGGCCATTTCTCAACTCTGTCCTCTCCCACTTTCACACAGCTCACACTCCCTTTGTACATATTTCTCACTATCCTTACCGTCCCGCATCTTCCTCCTTTCTTCTTCAGTGCTTCCCCTACTCTACATCTGCACACACCATTGTAGGCTTTTTCAACATCCAGGAGGACCAATAGGCCAGCCTATTAGAAATGTGTGTACAAAATTAATATGAATGAAATGAAAAATCTTAGTGTATATGTACAAATTCTCTTGTTTCAGCTCATAGATCACCAATCAATGCCAAACTAGTCCTCAAATCTGGAGGGGCCAACATGGACCTTGGTTCGGCCCATGTATACTATGACAGGTGAAAATACACATTTAGTTTTTTCATAATCATCAATAATGGTTGATGGCTTCACAACAGTTTTATAAGTGGGTGATTCAGAATGATAAGCAACTTTAACCAACTATTAATTACTACCAGATAGACCCGCCCTTTGTAAGTCAGACAGCACCAAAACTACATCAAACTAGAAGGTTCAACATCCAGCTGCCCACCTTTTGGTAGTTACACATTGTACAATCACGAGCTAATGATGGCGATCACAAACAATGGACAGTAATTCATTAAAATAATCCAAATATTTGGGAAAAATTACTAACTTGTTCACAAACTGAGTGCACAAACAAATGCAATCCATTAACAAAATTTTTGTTACTTAAGAATGATCATAAAATAAGATAAATGAACAAATAAACATTGTTACAGAATTATGTTGTAAAAAAGAGCATAAATAAATAATATAATCTGTTAGGGAAACATATTAAATTACAAGAATCATGATTTTCTAAAGAGAATTGCAATACACAAAGCTATGCAATTTGTTTATTCAAATAATTATGTTGATACTAGATAAGAGCTAATTTAGCCTTCGATTTTTATATTTATTATCGTAATGCTAATGGATCCCCTTAGAGAAAATCTGTAGTTTTTTTTTGTCTGCATATATAAAGTTCAAGCTTTCAACTATATTGATTTTTTTTTCTATTAGCCCTTTTCCACCTCCTATTTTTAAATTCCAAACTTTTCAGCTTTTATTGTTATTGTGGGGTGGTCCTTTTACAAGCTTGGCGAATTTAAGTTTTGTTTCATGCTGAAAGTTAAGTTTTGTTAGATTTTAAGCAACACCTACCTAACCTCCCCCTCGTGCCCCACCCTTTTTCAGTTCCCACATCCCCATTTTGAAATTTGAATATTTATTTGATTATCTTTCGTGGTTTATTTACATGCTTGCCAAATTTAAATTTTAAACCACACTGAAAATTAGTTTTCTATATAAGTGTATCAACTTCGATCCCTTTCATTTCCCGGGCTTCAATTTTGAATTAGATATGTTCCGACGTCATTTGGCTCACTGGAAAGGTCTATTGACCTAAATGTCGAACTTCCATTTTAAAACATACCAAAATGTGATTTTGTATTAGTTTCAGGAATATTGAGAGAACCCCCAATTTCCCATTTACTGCCTCTTCATTTTGAAATTTGGGTTCTTATACCCACCTGACAAATCTCAATCTTTTACCATACTGAAAAAAATGCCAGTTGTAACAGTGCCGTCGCAATCCCTTTCTATCTGGATGGTCACGGTGCAGTTGCCAGGCGCAGCTCGGTAATTGGTAAATCGACCGCCACAGCTGTTCTGTGACTATCCAGATAGAAAGGGGTGGGGAGGGATTGTGACGCAGGTGAATTTGTCGCTGTATTATTTAATGCAAGCGAAGTCACAGGCAACTGTTAGTCACCAATAAAAGGACTACTGCAATCCATGTCATGTTGTCAGTGTGTTCAATTAAAGTCAAACTCAATTCCTTGATACTATGATACCCTCTATTCTTACTTGTATTGAAAGGATGGCGAATATATTATATCATATCACTATTTTAGATCTCTTAATTCTTAGCATTTAAATGAATGTTTGGTATTTAAAAAGAGCGGCAATATTCAGAACTGGGTAATTTTTCATTGCAGCCCTTAGTTATTTTGCCATTCCGCTTTAGTACTGGCAAATTGTAGATGCACTCAACATGACCTCTGTGTTCTAATGAGCTTGAGAAACTCGGACACGGCCATTTTGTTCAAGTAATTTTTTACTATAGATCTTTTTTAAGTATGGTACTTATTTATGTAAATCCATACAATATTTTTATTGTGAGTTTTTATATATGGAAAAGGATTTGAATCATAGATGCAGTGAGAAATCGATAACTTAAAAAATCAAGGTTAAAATTTAATAATTGGTATTTATAAAATATAAATTGTGACAACTCAATGATTTGAAATGGCTGATTAATATAATCTTACAAATTAGTTTGTCTCTGCAGTCAATGCTATCATTAGTTTTGAGAAACAACTGTGCCAAGACAATGTTAGGTGTATGCAATACTTAATAGATGCACCTCACTTTAATACTTCTCAATAATATTACTACAAACAACTTCAATGTTCTGAGGTAGAACCTTACTGCTGTTTCTACTAGACATAACACAACAAGGAACCAACTCATTTGCAGTAGAAAGCATGGGGCACTGCCAAAGTAGACAGGGCTTGTTTAAACTATGTTTGTTAAATGTTCAACACTGCTAACTTTTCTCACCCTACATCCAACTTCATCAGCGAGAGTTGTTTATTTTGGGCAGGTCTCCTCCTCGAACTAGGCGGTCCTCTGCATCAAGTGTTGGTAGCACTGGAGGTGGAGGAAATGTGAATATGGCAAGCCTGATTCCGGCTCCATCCCAGGCAGGGGGTGGGGGTAGCCGTAACCGAAGTCGCAGCCGATCACCCACGCACGCCCCTGCACTAAGACCACCGTCCTTCCGATCGTCTACACATTGCTTGGTGCAGGAGCCATCTGCTACTCCTACAGATACTCCTCTTAATGACTCAAGCTCAGAGGTGTCTGATGAGGGTTATCGGAGCTTGGGACCTTTGGTTATGACTCCACAGTCTTCAACACATATTTTGGATGTCAACACGCCGCTGAATACTAATGCAAACAATCTAGGTGAGTGTTTTGATGGATTTGTATAGGTGTATTCAACATACTTTCTAAACATATGGTTATGTCAGCACATGATTTTAGCTAATATTTCCTAAGAGGGCATATTTTATTAATCAATGGATCAACGACACATCCTATTATCAAGACTTGTAATAACTTCTGGTTCTCTGAAACTAAAGTTAGCCCATGTAAGTACTCGCTCAATGAGTCAGGATAATTATTTACATTTTAGCTCTCAAATGCCAACTAAGCCTATGCATTAACGAATTACACCTGTATGAACCATGATACTTTAATTTGACATATTTATGTGCCAACACCCAAGTTTAAAATCAAGATTGTATCCATTTTCAAGTATAATTAACTGTGGAGTAATAGTGCAAATGAAAGAAAGAAAAAAAAGTTATGTTAGTTAATCCCTTCGTATTCCTTGTGCTATGGTGGTGTACTCCTCAGTGAAATATTGCGATAATTAGTAATATTTATTTTAAAAATACAAGTGTCATTAAGTTTAATCAAAGGGGCAGGGACACAGAAGGTGGTTTAGAGTAAGTGTACTTTCAGTTGTGAAGAGATGAGAAAATGGAAATGAAAAGCCACTCTCTGAGTATCCAACTGGACTTTGAACCTAGGTATTCCCAAGGATGAGCGAGTTCATTGGGAGTCCAGCACTTTAGACTGCAAGGTCACTGATGCTAGTAGAAAGGCATACTATGCAAGCCTATTACAAATAGGTAGTTTAACCTTAAGATGGTGCTATCTCACATTGGCATATTCTAGTGATGTTGTTCTCTATAGAGGCTACCCATCACCATTAACTTTAAGTAAAATTAGCAAATATATTGTATTCTCGCTTTCACAACTTGTATATTTGGCTCCTTTATTTTACCCCTTGCGCTTGCATTTTAGGCTCATAGATCACACACTTACTTTACCTACAAAAGTAGGTCAACTAGCCCTATCGTTAGCTAGTTCTATCCAGTAACCTCACTACACCCTACCACTTTCAGGACCATTCTAATGTTATCCTCCATCTGTCTCTAGATCCACTTAATGGAACTTTCCCATTTGGTTTACCAGTCAATACCCTGGACACAGTTTGAGATTCTTCCATTCACACTTTATGTTCTGCACACCATAATCTGACATATTTGACTATCCTAACAATGTCATAAGTGAGTACAGGGTATGTATCTCATCATTATGTAAACTCATCCACTCCCCAGTATCTTCATCCATTTTTGACCCAATGTCTTCCTTAGCACCTTGTTTTCAAACACCATAAATTTATTTTTGTCATATTAGGTAAGATACCATGTTTCACGTCCATAGAGAACCGGTAAAATTGTTTCGTATATTTTGAGTTTTACATTCCTTGACTGTGATGACATGTTAACAACTTACTAACCGAGTAATAGCCTGCATTTCCCGACTGTATTATTTTCATACCAGTTTATGAATTTCTATTACTTACATTTCACCAAGTCCTTTTATTAACTCTGCTTGAAATGAATCTAAGCATGGAGATTTATGGTTATTTAACTTCCTAACAGCTTCTTTGACTTCAATAGTACTTTGCTTAGGGATTAGTGGTTAATGGATTTCGATAACCTAAGCCAATTTTTATCCTTCATAACCCTTTCACAAACATTTAAACTAAAGTGGTAATTACTAATATATATTTTATATTACTTACAGAGCATCATAGTGCAGTGTTGCTCCATCCTCCATCTGAATGCAATTCCAACAAGTTTCCTTCAGATGAAATATCAATAACTAATGCAGTGGAAAATGAACGCCCAACTATCAATTCTTTAATTAATGTAGGCAGTACCATCTGTATTAATCATTTAGACAACGTTTCTTTAAAACAATCAAAATCAAGAAGTTCCTCAATAGACAGTTCAGAGTCCCGCAAATTGCCAAGAAATCATATCACTGTGCCAACTCAAGACCGTTCTAGAAGAACGTCACATTCACCAGCAAGAAGTACTGCTAGCACTAAAAGTCAGGGCCGCTCTGCTTCTGGTGGTGAAACCACTATTATTTCATCAATTTCACCCAAGAAAATGGCTGCGGATAAAAATTTGTCTCCAAAACATAATTATGGAGAGTCATCTTCAGCATCTTCCTCATTGAGTAAAGCCACAGGGAAACAACCTAGCGGCCTGAATAACAACAACACTTGGAATGGCCGACCAGGAAAAAGCAAGGTGAGGCCATCTTTAACGCCAAACACATTTGACAATAAAAATAATTGCGGTCTTAGTCCAAGAAATACTTTTCAAAGAAAAAGTCTTGGTTCATATGGATCTTCTCATTCTATACCCTCTAAAATTTCCAATCAACGTCCCATTAAGAAAAACTCTCTACCAGCATCTCTTCAAACTTCACCTACAAAACAAATATCACCTTTATTAGAACAAATTTTACAAGTCAATGATTTAAATAATGATGAAAATATTCTTAGCAAAATGAAAGAAATAATCCAACACTACTCCAGCATCGTTGATGAAAAGTTAGTTGAAGAGAAGAAATATGAATCGGCTGTAGCAGTACCACCTAATGATGATGGTCTTGATTTTACCTCTGCATGGGTTCATGGAAATGGTTCACTAGAAGGCATTCAGCAGCATCACACTACTAGACAAAAAGAAAACTGTGAAAATAAAATATTTGATGAAGAGTCCTCTTCTGAATGTTCAAAAACTGGGGGGTTAAAAACTGGACCAAGTCCCAGAAAAGATTCTAAAGCTGAAGGATCAATGAGTAAAATTCCTGCTCCAACATTTTTTAGATCACAAACAACGAGTGATCAGCAACCATTTGAAAGTTGAAAGTATTTTTATAAACTAAAAAAATAACATCAATACTACTACTACTACTACTACTAATGATGATAATACTAATAATTGAAAAATATGTACATTTTATATAAGTATACCTGTGGAAATGTTGTTTGATAAAGAATTTTTATATATTTTATTATCATTGTATGGTAGATAACATACATATTAGTGAAATAAAGTGATTACTGAACATTTGCCTTTGTGACAGTTTTTAAAGATCTGAAAAATGCAATATAGAAAATGGACACTTTAGAAATCTTTAATCATTTGAAGAGAATGTAAGGTAAGAGAATGTAAGGTCTAACTGTTACCAGCCGTTGTTTGATATTAGAAAAATTAAACATCACAAGGTCATACATTATGGTGATATCACTAGAAATTAAATTTAGCTTACTGTAGTAATTTTACATAAAAAAGCAGATTTTCGCCGATTCTATGAATTTTTACTTTAGTTTTAATATAGTGTTTTTTATTACCATGAATGCGCACATGCATATTTACATGCATTATTTTCACTTTTGTGAAAGTTTCCATTTAACTTTCATCAAACAAAACTTTGTGATACAAAAATTTGAATGAAAAAGAAACTTTATTTACTAGTTTTAGTACCAAGATGTAGTCTGGGTTAACTATGTTGTTTAGTATTGATTTAAAAATTGTGAAAAATATGTTGAAATCCTAAAAAAACAATATTTAAAATATTTATTAAAGTTGTATGTTGAAATAAAGTTAAACTAACTTAAAATAAAGTTAACCCTTCTTTATTTAATACTATAACATAGTACATATACATAATATCATTGCAGTGAAAAGCCAAAAGTTCACAATAATTATGTTCATTCATGCTTATTTTATTTAGCACCGCGTCTTACTACCCAATTGTAATAATAATAATAATAATATTTAGCACCACGTCTTACTACCCGTTCGAGTTATACGCTTCAAGAACTAATTACACTAATAGTTTAGGAATTGGGAAGGTTGAATGAGAGGAAGTGAACCCGCATTTGCGTGGAGGGGGAGTGGAAAACCATTTAGGAAAAACCACCCTCAGTTCACCCGACCGAGATTCGAACCTCGATCTCCCCGTCCTCAGCATACTACCCAATTGGGTTATACACTTAAGTACTAATCATTCTAACGGATAAGGAATTGGGAAGGTTAAATTTAGAGGAAGTGAACCCACACTTGAGCAAAGAGAGTGTGGAAAACTATTTAGGAAAAACCAACCCCAGTTCACCCGACCAAGATTCAAACCTTGGTCTCCCTATCCTCAGCAGTCCAGCTCAACACTAAACTAGCGGGCTAGCCAACCACCACCGAGGTGGGTTTTCATTCATGTTAGATTTGATTTTATCTTTATTTGAATGCTGTTCCCTTTTATGTAAATTCACCTACAATAAGGTGTAAAAGAGAGATAGCTAAGATTTCATATTTTTTTTGCTAGGGACAGGACAAATAAAACTTTCAGATATCATATGATGTGTCATAATTATGTGAACATTTGTCTTTCCCTCATTTTTATATCTATTTTTTTTGGGGGGGAACTAACCAAATTATTTTACTATAATCATAATTATGTTACCATTACTATATACTATTTTTATTATTACTTTTACATGCACTCTGATCAAATATAAATGTAGACCCCTTAACATTAGTTGTTAGTCATGTGACTTGGCGGACAACTAGTATGCAGGTTCTCTTATACACTTTCACTGCTAGGGTTTACTTTTTACTGATCTGGAGTGTATTGCAATGATTGATATTATTGTGATCATGCAATATTTAACACTATTACTCTGTGAATATGGTGCTTTTAATTGTTAACAGTGGTTGGATAGATTTGTGACACTATCAATAACATTAATTTTTAAGTTGTATTTTTTTAAATTAATTTAATTTATTGACATAGAATTTACAATTTTTTATTGTTCATGTTGTTAACATTATTCAAGTAACTTTTTTTAATAGCAATTGAATACCAAGGTTCAAGTTGTATTTTCAGTAAGCTAATAAAATACTATTATCAAAACAAAACATATCCTAAGTTTTGTATTATTGTAATAATTCTATTAAATATTTCAATGAAATTATTGTTATGTCTGACTTGATATTAAATTTAATAAGAACTTGAATGAGTTCATATAAGTGAAGGACCGCTCCAGCCACTGGATGTTTGTTATTACCATACAGATGTTGGCACACCTCTGAGATACCAGACAGCAAAGTTGAAGTGCCAGCTGAATCAACAATCACGTACTAATCCCTATGTTCAAAAATAAATGTAATATGTCAACAACAAAAAAACTCTATCCTTTTTATGTGGATGAGCAATGAATGCTTATAAATGTCATTATATAAAGCACATACATTTTTAAAAATCTTTTTATTGGAAATAATATGGGTATTTTAATACTGTTGATTCACCAGCCACTTCATTTGAGATATTTATGGCTAGTAACTAAAAATGTCTCAATGGTAGTTTTAAGAGGATATTAAAATGCCCTTTGTTTACTTGTTTATCATTCAAGTACTCACAATTATATATACATATATTTATACATTGTCAATAGAATCTTATTTATATATCTTATTGACAATCGGTTTGTTACCTGTTTGTAATCTACTATTAAATATATGTTTTCTTTTGAATAAATTTTTTTAGGAATAAATAATAGTTGGCTCATATGAAATAAAAATGGTAAGAATCAAAATAATCTTTTATTACTAAACACCTTTTGTAATTAGCACATATTAGTTCCATATGCCCGGATTGTTTATACACACATCAGATGATCCCAGTGTAATTCACAGGTTCTTTTTAACAAAATATAAATTAATCTTGAATAGATAAGAAAAGCTCATAAAGGGCAACAAAGATGGAGAATGTTTCCTATGATATTGGAAAACTAGATACATTCTGAAAGAAAGTACCTTGTAAACTGATTATTTAAATAAAACACATTTTCCTCTTGTTTCAAGTCAGTAATCAAGTCAATATTGCAAATGGTATCTAGGAAGGAACATTGCATCCCGAAATCACAACAAACTTTCTTAATGGAAATATGATTTGCATGAATCATTAAATCATTACATTTAAACAAAGAATAAAATAGCTAAAGTTATTATATTTTGTTTTAGTGAGGATTTACTTGCCTCTAGATATCATATTCTGAAAATTGAAAAATGACACCTGGACACGGGTATCGAACCCGGGACCTTTGGCTTAGTATGCCAATGCTCTAACCAATGAGCTATCCAGGAATCGTCCTGTGCCCAAGGTCATTCTTCACTCATATTTTAAGGCAGAGTCTATGATGGACGTGAGGAAATCGTGGGCTACAAATGTGTGATTTATTAAGCTAACGAGCTATCAGATAACGCAGCCACCCTCGACTCGGTGGTTGGCTTATTGCTGTGTTATATGATCTTTTTCTGTCAAAGGCAACTGCATGCAAGGTCAATCTAATGCCATCAAACATTTGACTAATGGCATCAACATTTAAGTAAACAATTTTTCATATATTGGGAGATGTCATAAAGAGCAACAAGGAATGGTTCAAGGGGAGAGAAGAGAGGCGTCAAAAACTACCTAGTTTACATAATACATTATCCAACTGAAAGGGTGCCATAACCCAATGATTAAAATAAAATACTAAAATCGTTAAACTCATAATATAATGGGTTGTTAAGAAGTGTGTGTATGCAAAGGGGGTGGGGTTCCTTTTACCAAGTCACAATGAACACTATCCAAAGATATATATATATATATATTATCTTTACCATTGAAGTACACCAATCAAATCAATACTTTAAAGTTGGCTAGATATATTAAAGTGCATCTAAAAGCAGGGGAACGCCACAATTTGGAAAACATTTTATGGAGTTTTAAAGAGAAAGGGCCCAATGTCCCAGCAATTTGAGTAAATATTCAAGAGTTATTATATCCAAAGGAAATTAGAAACCAGGGTTGTAGACGCTAATACAATAAAGGGCACAATATTGCATTTAGATAATAATTTACATGTGCTATTATATCTGTGACAGACAGGTTTGGTTCTCTGCCTTATTCTTATATACATTGCTACTAATTGCCTACTGAGTCTATTCCAAAGAGAACAACAGTGATTCCCTGCTTAACAGTCAATAAATCTCAATAGATGGACAGAACTCTCACTAAATAATATGAAGTTTCCTCAATGGGTTTAATAGAGAAGGAAATGTATTCTACTGGAAAGAATGGGTGTTTTATGGGATAGGGGGTGTATTGAGAGGATAGGGGTGTAGTGATGGGGAGGATGAAGGGGTGAAGTGAGGGGGAGGATGAAGGTGAATGCAGATGATATTTATAAACAAATTTCACACAAAGAACTTATGATTTTTTATTACTTTTATTATAACAAGTCTTTTGAAATAAATAAAATAAAAAAACAAAAAATGTAAACAGAGCCAAGATTAAAATATAATATTATATAGTTAACATAAATAATATATATTTCAAAACATAAAAACTCATTTTCATTCAGGTATTTATTTAATATTGACACAATTGCATCTTTTATCATGCATAACAAATAAATTCTTTAATTTGACTGTATATGATCAACCAAAATCTATTATGCAGTGATTTAGGACTCATAGAAACGGTAATACATTTCAAATTAGTTTTGTTTTATTAAACCACTTATCAAAAGAAGGAAGTTTAAAGCCCACTCATTAAATTAAGCCAGATATTAAACCTGAAAAAATTAATACTTAAAATGTCACATATAATTGTAATCATAATGTATATTGTTAAAAAGTATCAACCTGATACACAATCTGTCTTCCATATATTTATAATAAACTATCAATATTAGCATTTGTAAACAGCGATATTCTTTTTCTTTGGCATGAACGAATAAACTGAATTAAAAATAAAAGGGGTCAGAAAGGGATTGGGAGTAAAGATAAAATGAAATCCAAACAAAAACATATTCTGAAGCATGATAAGAACAGAATGAGTTTTGAGTGAAGGATTAGGAACAATGTGAGAGGATTCTCCCCACACCACCATCATCATCACTGTTTCTAGTCTGTGGCTAGGTCGGTTTAGTAAAATTCCACCATCTTTCTCTATCCTTCCGCCATTATTATCCTCACACTTGCACACTTTCTTTTATCTTCACCTCACATCTCTTTTGTGGCCCTTTTTTTTGGTATTTTTTCCACATACTTAAATCTCCATAAATATTTTTTGTATTCTATTCTTCCTATTCATCCTAGTTGCATGCCCATATTACATTAGTACTGCTTTCTATATCTTTTGTACACCCTGTATTCCCACCCTTTCCCGGATAACTTCATTCCTAATTTTGTTTCTCCTTGTGACAGCTAACATGCTCCTCACAAACTTAACTCTCATGGCCTCCAATTTCCTTGTCTCTCTTACATTCAATGTCCATGTATCTGCTGCATGTGTGACAATGAATACAAAGTACACCCTGTACAACACTTACTTACACTTCAAGGGCATTTATCTTCTTTTACACACCTATAGAACAACTCTCCCTGCTGTCCTCTCCTCAGTATATTTCCTTTCTACTTCCACCTTTCTCCTCAATCACGCTACCAAAGTATTTTAAATTCTGCACTTTTCTCAGCTCTACTCTATCCAACCTTATAGCTCTACAAGGCCTTATCCTATCCTTGTCATTATCATCACTTCCTCATTCCATTACTGTACTTCTTCCTCCTTCTTACCATCAAATCATCAGCAAACAACATGGCTTTCATAATCCCCCCCCCCAGACAGAGTATCCGTGCCACTTTAATCATGACTATTTCCACTAACATTACAAATAGTAGTGATAGTGGTGAGAGATCATTCCCCTGCTTCATTCAATTTTTTTTATTTGGAACCACTCCGCCCAACCCTTCGTCTTAATACAACTCATATTATCTTCATACATGATCTTCACTCTCATTGAAACTCCTTTTTCCATTTCAGACTCCATCACTTTCCAAATTTTATTTCAATCCACGGTATCAAATGCCTTCTCCACATCCATATATACCATCACAAAGTCCTTCCCAATTTCAGACGTTATTTCCACCAGCTGTGGTATGGCAAAAATAAGTCTAGTGTAGGCCTTTAAGCCCTAAATCCATATTCCTCTCTTCAACTTACTCTCATTTACTTTCTTATTCTCTTTTCCAGTATCTTCTCTTATATTTCTGTAGTAGAACATCAACATTATTCCCCTTCATACCCCTCTCCCTGTCTTTATTAAAAATGGGTATTTTAATTCCCTTCTTCCAGTCTTCTGGTACCTTGTTCTCCCTCTATATCACTCTCAGCACCCTATATACCCATTGTATTCCGGCTTCTCCTGCTGCTTTAATCATTTTTACAGTCAGTTCGTCCACCCCCAGTGTTTTCCTTGTTTCATCCCCTTTAATTCATCCTCCAGCTCTTACCATGTGGGACCCATTTCTTCCTCCTTCTGCTATTTAATCACCTCGCCTAGTGCTCACTATGCTCCATCCTCTTTTCATTCTATAGTGTCGAGAGCACACAATATATCGGGAGAAAAGAATGGAAGCAGTTTAAAGGTGAAAGGTGAGTGTACTTCCCTTGGCAAAAGGAGAGTATTCTTTACCAATTTCAGGGTTCTTAAAGACATATGAACACAAATTTAAGGACTTTTTAAGGATTAAAACTGTTATTTCTCATACTGCCTAAAGCTAAATACATCAATAAAAAAAACTATAAACCATAAAGAATTTTAAATAGCTGGAAAACAATATCTTTTCACTAAATTTAAATAACATTGTATGACTATAATAATAGTAATTTAAGTTTGTCACTTACTTCACTCTGTCATTCTAGATTCAGTATATATTGTAGTATTGCTAGAACAGGAATTTGAATGCTAAGGTGGATGGGAAATGAACTAATGGCTATCAGCGGGAATTTTAGTGCAAAACTAACTTTAAGTACTTAAAAGACTGATAGGTAGTCAACTATCTTAAAAGAATGATTGCAAATGACAGTTTTAAACAACCTGTAAAAAAATGGCAAATGCACATGAATTGGGATTTTTAAATAGAGGAAATTAAAGAAAACATCATATTTCATCGACAGTAGCACTAATGCATTTGTCAAAGAAGTTAACACTGTTCCCCCTTACCCCTAGAGAGATCTAATCCCATGGGTGTGAATATTTCTGAGCTGATGACGCGATAACAAACGAAACAAAAGAAGCAGGAAGAGCGTCGAAAAATAAAGTAAACAGAAGACAACAGCTAACGCTTGATTATAAAGGATGTGCTAGATATTTACTGCTCCAGTGCTTCTTAAATCACTGTCTTTACAACCATTCTTCACAAGCAATTCAAAAGTAAATATTGAAACCTGAAAATTCCAGGACTTTTCAAGGCCCAGAGCAATTTAAGGACTTTTTCAGGCCTTGAACAGACACACATTAAATTCCAGGTCTTTCAATATCGTACGAACCCTGAAAATTAGATACTCTTTACAAAATGGATCAACACTAAGGAATAACAAAGAAAGGTATGACTAATGTAACCCCTCCCAATACTTTATTATGAAAAGAGATAATTATTTTGAAACCAGGAACAGTAGAAAGACTTTAGAAAAGTATTAAGATGCTTATAAATACAACTTGTTGTACACTCTAAAGTTAATTTTTTAAATGATTTCTATGAAGCACTTGTAAGTAGTTAAGGGATTTTAGCTATTGGAACAGCAAATAGTATTGAACTTTGGATACCCGTTATCTCAGAATCATTAACCCCACATGAAGATAAAGAAACTCCAGCCCCAAAGGGATTTAAAACAACAAAGTATCTCCGATGTGGTTAGAAAACATAACGTTTTTAACAAAGAGTTACAATTTTACCTTGCACAAATGTATACAATTTAAATCAAAAATTAAAATTTGAAAAATGACTTAGATATTAAAAAACTATATCTTAAGAAAATAAAAGATAATCAATAATTATCTAGCCAATAATCTCAAAAATATTTAAAATACTTTAATTAGCCACAGATTATGATACCTATACTTTTATTTTTTCTGCTAAATAAGATAATATAATAGTTTAGTTTGGCAGCCTTTCAAGTTAATATAGTAATAAAAGTATTTTTTGCTAAAATGTTAGGCACTTATTCACTTATGCACCTATTAGAAGTTTTTACAGAAAATTCTTAAAATTTCAGATGACTGGCATTATTTACAAAAATGTATTGTCCTATTTAATATAAAAGCACAAGAGTTGAATTACTGTCTATAAAGTCTGTGCAGTTTGGAACTTAAGCTTTTAAAACCAAACACTCTTGAGAAAAAACATGAGATCAGATACATTTTATACATATTTTTTTAACTACCGTTAAAACTTAAATTTATAAATATACTTTCCATGATCACCGAAATTGAGTTTTTTCTAGATTGGAAGTAGACGAATGTGTTGGTAAGTCAGCCTCTAGTGTGGATGCTTCAATCATTGCTATTGTACGCTGCAAGTGTTTGTCTAATGGAGACCAAGCTTGTGTGGATCCATACCGACTCAAACGCTCGCAAACTTTACTACTCACCTAAATAAGTGAGAAAGAAATCTTAAATTTACAAATGCGTATAAATTATAAAATAGCTTAACTAATGAGATATAGCAAAGAAAGCAAGCCGACGTTAGTCTATGATTAAATTAGAGCTAAGCACCAAACAATAAATGGTGCTATCCTCTTAGAAAATTTCCAACTCTAAATATGCTTAATGTTGATACACAACTTACATACACATACACACACACACGCCACTCTTCACTTCCCCCCTCACCACAATCTCTATGCCCATCCGAATTTTAAGAGCATTAATGACTAAAGAAAGCATTATCGACACATGTAGGTTTTTAAATAACAAACTGAAATACCTTAAGTTACATCTTTTAACCAGTTGGAGACTTATACAGGAATAAATAACAAGGGGCTCAATTAATAATAGTTATTTGGAAATAGATTTGGTAGATATTAAATGTATGGCATGTAGCATCCTCCTTAAAGAGTTTTAATCAAGCATGGATGGTTAATTATGCCTTTACATACATGCTGGAATTTGTATAACTTTTTAGATAGCTAGAAAATTATGTAGGGGGTCAGGTGCTGCAATTTAAGTCTCTTAAGTGGCTAAATAAAACATGCAATTGAATTAATAAATGATTAAAACATGATGCCTACTTCAATAAGATCATCTATCCCAAGTTCATGAAGCACTTTTTCATTGCGTGGCCTTAAATGGTCTGGATTCAACTGAAGCAACTCTTGGAGGGCTGCTTTAAATGTGACCAAACTGAAACTGAAAAGTTTTTTTAAATTATTGGTCTGCCTGGATTACAAATTTAAAAGCTTGGGTCTACAGTTCCATTGTTTACATAAGTGTTGAATTAAAATAGATGCATTAATCATATTAACTCACTTTTGACGTGAATACGACTTTAAATTTGCTACCTAATGGGGGCAATCCAAAAAACCTAATGATAACAAAATCGGGGGATACAGTTTGGCGTTGTAGTTTCGAATCTATCCTCTACATCCAAACTTAAATTATACCACTGGATAGCTAAAGGATCAAATAATGCATTACAATACGCGAGAACAGTGACACATCGCGCGCGGTGGAGGGGAAAGCGCCGCCATTTTGAGGTTATTTTGCTGCGTATCGAGATTTGCAATTTGTATAACTTTTGACTCGGAGAAGCTACGATGTATCGTTTGAGTTTTAATCGTCAGGTGTCATCAAAATCTATCGATTGTATATAAAACATTAGTTTAAAGTAGTTACAGTGAATATAATAAGGTGTTAGAATAACAAAATATTATCAAAAATGTATTAAAAAAATATAACCCGTTACATAAACGTATTCACGTACAACACTCGGCTGTGTCCATGACACAGACACACCCCATTTTTTTGCCTGCAAGATGTGTTTCACCAATTTTAACTCTAAATCTCTAACTGTTGTTTATGTGATACAACATTCTTAGAAGTTTTAAATAAAGCATGTAATCTACATTTATATAGGCGTGATAGTAAAGGAACTATAACATGCAATGTCACCAATGAGCCAATAACATCTATTGAAATGAAGCTAAGAATCATTTATATGTATTGTAAAATTATTTAATTTTAGCTAAAAATATGACAAACAATATTTCAGTAAAGTTTTATTATTGCATACAAGGAAATTTTAACATACTATTTACCTTACAGCATCATTAGGGGATAAAGTCCACTGAAAGTTTTCTACGTAGAAAAGGTTAGATGCAGCATGAATTGGCTTAGCCTGGATGATAACAGTTATTAGAAGTGGTATGAGGTCATCTGTTGTCATTGTCGGAAAGTGGTTTTCTTCTGTGATAAATGCTGCCAAAATGTATAATTTATTTATAAAGAACTGTTTGAGTTTAAATCTCATTGTTTACTAGAGAAATTATATTTCACTCAAACACTCAATTATTTACAATGTTCATACATTCATTCCTTTTGCAAGCTAATAGGTTAGCTATTACATTAATTAAATTAGGTCATTTGTTAAAAATAAATAAGATATTTAAAGAGCAGGTGTGCTTGAAAATGTGACAAATAAAAACATTAATTAATAGAATAGTAAAGGATATAAATTCAACCAGAGAAGGTTGAAAAAGAAAGTAAGATTAAATATCAATCATAGCTAGAATTAATATATCTTGCAAAGATTTATTAAACCAAATAACACAATAACTAGAAAAGCCGAATTTATCAAATCTGGAAAGTATAACATTTTGTTAGAGCTAAATCAAAAGCTTTGTTATGGTCAAAAGAAGTAATGTAAATTTCACCCTGAGAAAATACTAGAAAAATGGGGAGAGGGGAAACTGAAGAATAAAAAATGAGCTTGTATCCAAATAGAATGAAAACGTTTTATACATGTAGTATTTTGTTAAGTTTATATAAATAAAATCAACCACTCACTGTCATCTGTGCAGTGAGCATCTCCAATGGCAGCTTTTATTTGCGCAAATATAAGATCCACCACTGTGTGTAGACAAGTAAGCTTGTCCACAGGACATGTCAAAGTATCTAAAGATGCTAGTTCAACAACCTGTAAGGAAATAAAATTAGAGCCATATTAAAATAGTCAGAAAACACTTCTATTAAAATATTAATATTAAAAATAGCCATTAATTGAAAAGTAAATAAAATATGTAGTTCCAAAACAAGTGTACTTTAAATTGAATAATGGTATATGCAAACAAGGTAGAAAAGAACAGACAACTATTAGACTATTGACGGAATTAAATGTTTTAGAATGAATTGAGTAAAAAAAAAACACTATTAAAATGTTCCTCAATAATTTCCTAATACTTTTATATTTGGAGATATGAATGACCAACATTGTAACAAACTACAGGTTGGGCTCCTTTTGTTACAAGCTGTTCGCTGTCCTCGTTTCTTATCTTACGTATGGGTGTCAGGTGTCGTCTAGAAAGCTCTCGTCGTCGATCGTCTTTTAGCTATGTCATATTGAATTGCATTGCTAGGATGTTACTTTAAGAAAGTACTTGTTCACTTGTTGATATTTATTTAAATGCATACTTATTGTTACACTATTTAACACTCAAACATGTTGATAATATACATTTTATAACAATAGTTCAAAACACGTCTTTTCCATATGATGATTCAGAGGGGAAGACCAGAACAAAACATATCTGTTTCACTTGACAATACAGCGAGGAAGACAAGTAAGAAAACACATCTGTTTCACATGACGATACAGCGGGGAAGATAAGTATAAAACTATGTCGTTTTTCAAGGCTTGGGTCTGTATTCCTCATAGTTGTGTACTCTCAAACCCAGGTCACTACTTGATCTCTTTCTATCTACCAATGGGGTTATTTTATCCGAGCGCGAA
>CABFOV010007850.1:5719-26356 GCA_902141375.1 Timema poppense
AAAATGGGGGGAGGATATAATGTTTAGTGATACATGCGTATCAATCAGATAACGATAAGTGGAAAATTCAAACTGGCGAGAACAAATAAGGAGCTAATTGAATAAAGAAGTAATATCTCCGGTTTATAAAACTGAGATTAACGGCCGTAAAGCTCGTTGTGATGAGAGCATGACACCCTCTATCTGTAAATGTTGGTACTATCATCGCTAACGGCGGTGGCCGCTCGGTCAGTCTAGCTCACACTATGAATGTGTTTTTTAGTTTGAAATTAACTTTGCCAAAGCCGTTTTATGGGATCATTCTTAAACTAAAGTGAATTTGGGAGGTTTCAGTGAATGGCGTCAGTCTCGCAATAAACTAGACCTCCGAAGATGGGAAGATCAGGGTTAGATCCTAGTCGGGTGTTTCTTTTTTAAATTATGTTTTGCCACTCTTCATCCACTTTCTCTAAATTAAACCTTTTCTATCCTTAAAACCATTACAATAATTAGTATATAGCGTTTAACCATTGAAGAAATTAATTATACATGAATATTTAAGTTTAAAGAAATCGAAATAATCTTTAGATTACTCATATAATTGCATCAATTATCATATTCGTAAATTTTAAAAATAACACCTGGGTATGGAAAACGAACTCGGAACCCTTGGCTTAATGTGCCAACGCTTTAGGCGTAAGTTATTAAGGTTTTACCACATACTCTGAGACCAAGCCCATAACAGATTATCCCTTAAAATGTGAGTGAAGGTTTACCTTGAGCGATGAATGAATTCTGGCTAGTTCAGTAGATAAGTATTAGTACGTTAAGCCAGGACTCCTGGCTCGATTCCCGTGTACATATCTCATTTTTCAGGTATTTAAGATATTTTATTTATAAATATTAAGACTTTGAAAAGTTGGTGTGAATGGGTAGATTCATCAATTTTTATTTTTACTATCTAAACTAATAAAATAAATTTGATTTTGAATAAATGAGTCATTTAATGTTACTGTCTTCAAATATATTGTGTTAATTTCTTCATCAGTGGATGGTGTAACTTGCTATTATGAATAGGCTTTTTTTAGTCTAGGAGGAACTAGGAATGGGTCTATGTCCCGAAAAGGTTTGCTAACAAAAATCTTACTTTCTCTCAACGCAGATGCGGGTACACTTCCACTAAATTCTACCTTAACCATCCCTAACCCAGTCGTGCAAATATGCGGAAATCCCAGACGGATAGGATTAAGTATAGCTTCTAGTTTTACAATTATAAAGTTTAGGGCCTTCTGTTAACCGAACCCGAGACTATTCAATCAGCCGGTAAGTACGCTAAAACTGTTGTAAATGGTAGGACTTGATCTATACATGTGTTGCTGTTAATTAACCAAGATTACGATGGAATAGCGACGCTCACCTAAATAGTTGTTGAGACTTACAAACTTAATTAACGCCCCATGAATGTGTGAAAGTCGAACACGAAGATGGTAGTTTCCTCGCCGAGCTAGAGCTGAATGGCTCCTCTTGTGAGCAACTTTGTGAACACGTCTCATCTCCACACGTAATTAAGATTCGTCCCAGTCGACTGATACAACCTAACTTAGCGCCGTAATGGATTAACGAGCAACAGGTGGGAGTTGTTTCCACATATTCTCTCCGAATACTCGGCCTGGTGAGCACACCACAAGGAGAGCACAACACAGCACAAGGAGAGCACGACACAACACAAGGAGAGCATACCACAACACTTGGAGAGCATACCACAACACTTGAAGAGCATACCACAACACTTGAAGAGAACAACACAAGGAGAGCACAACACGTGAGGAGCACACCACAAGGAGAGCACAACACGCCCCGTGGGGAGCACACCACAAGGAGAGCACACCACAACACATGGAGAGGACAACACACCACAAGGAGAGCACACCACAACACATGGAGAGGACAACACACCACAACACATGGAGAGGACAACACACCACAAGGAGAGCACACCACAACACAAGGAGAGCACAACACAGCACAAGGAGAGCTCAACACACCACAAGGAGAGCATACCACAACACTTGGAGAGCATACCACAACACTTGGAGAGCATACCACAACATGAGGAGAGCATACTACAACACGAGGAGAGCATACTACAACACTTGGAGAGGACAACACACCACAAGGAGAGCACACCACAACACTTGAAGAGAACAACACAAGGAGAGCACAACACATGAGGAGCACACCACAAGGAGAGAACAACACAAGGCGAGCACACCCCAACACGAGGAGAGCATACTACAACACTTGGAGAGCACACCACAACAGATGTGGAGCACACCACAACACATGTAAAGCACACTACAACACAACGACCCAAAATATATTTCTTTTTTTTTTATGTCGCGTGATCAAGTAGTTAAAGGAATCGACTACTAGACTAAGGGACCCGTGTTCGACTTATAAGGGGTGATGCCTTCAATATCAAGTAACTTATTTGTAACCAACATCGGTCATGGCATGAGATAAGACAGAGGAGGTGAGGAACATTCGGTCTTCGGGAGGCCCGCATGCCACTTCACGGATTACTCATGAGGCCGCACCGCACACCCCATGTACCGTCAGGGCTGTTTTAAGAAAATGTGAGACCCGGGGCAAAAAAATCTGAGGCCCCCATTTGTCCGGCAGTTTTTCAATTTTAGCATCATGCTTTTATAATATATTTATACGTACTCGGTACTTATGTTACTTAATAATTTCTCATATTTTATGGAATTATGATCAACCCATTAAATAAATCTATTTTATTAAATGCAATTAAATTAAATTAACAAAAGTAAATTCCTCTTGCACCATAGCACTGTTTATTTTCTGTGTACCAACAGAGGTAGCACAATGGTGGCGTATTCCACTCTACTGCGGCATATTTCTCGAATCGTGTGAATCTTAAATAACATATAACATTTAGCGTTAGGGTTTTCAGGAATCTGGAATGGATTTCTATCACTATGCGAATACTTATTTCTGTTATTTATCTGTACACTATTTGATGCTAAATTTAGAATAGTAACTTTAATTTAATTTAACTCTTTTGGGGCAGATGTGGCCCCCCTGGAATGTGAGGCCTAGGTCAATTGCCCCCTTTGTGCCCTTGCCCCCCTAGACGCGGTCCTGATCTACAGCTAATTTTTTTCAAAATAATAAAGAGATAGGTCTACTTACCTAAATATAAATTAATGCCTTTTTAGGATTCTACAAACGATCAAACGGGTTTTTTTAGTCCATCTTAGTTATTTTCTTTTTATTTGGCATATATGGGTTAACTTATATATAATTTGAACGAACTTAACAAAAAAAAAATCCTCGTTAAGCTCGTTATACTACACATGACGGCAACACAACATAACTACATAGATATATGTCTTCAAATAAAGCTGACATTATTCTGAGCGCTTGTGGGGGTATCCTGTGACAACTTAGTAAAATGGTAGTGTGCCAACCGTGGATAGATAGCCTAGAGCAGTTAATTTTATATACATTACACTTTAAAAATAACGTTTATTTTTATTTTCACCTTTTTTTAGAATGCATTATTTACAGGCGATGAAAACACATATTTGAAAAAATATGCGAAAAATCCGTACCGAACACCTAAAAAGGCCGTAGGTTCCCCATGCCTGGTATCAGGCGTCAGTCTCACGACATAATGGATAACTATACACGAGGAGGTCAGGATTCGAATCCACGCCATGTATACTGAAGTGTTTTGTCCTAAATTGTTCCCCACCCCCTACTAAAATAGGAGTCCATTTTCTCTAAAAGGTGACCTGGCGGTCTAGGGGTAAGGTGTCAGACTTCTATGCTGGTGGCCGGGGTTCAATCCTCGGTCCCGGCACAGATTTATCTGATTACCAAACCCTTCCTTCACCTCTGACAAGACATCTTGTGAATGTGGGGAATTCCAGGCCTCCACCGTGGTTCGGATTCCACGTTAAACTGTAGGTCCTTCATTTCATCTCACAATCACCCTATCATTACACATTAGCGTAAGTGCGTATAACCCGAACGGGTAGTAAGACGCGGTGCTAATAATAATAATAATAATTTTCTCTAAAACTCCACCTTTCTCATTCCTATCCTCGCATAGTAGATACTATAATGCGGATTGTGGATAGATCAGACTGGTAGTAAAGCGCGAAGCACAAAAATAAATATAGAACAAAAGCTAGACGGTACTACTATTTTCATGCTATTATTGTTGAGGCTCGTAATCCTTGCAATGGTTGCAGGCGGCCAAATGGTTTCTTATTGAGAGGAAACCATTTTGTTAGTTTAGTTGCGTTGGTAGCGCGCCAAATGTATCGAGCTAAAAGTTTCCTATTTTATTCCAGGCACGACCAAAAAAAAAAAATCGATCATCGGCAAGATTGGGACTTCCCCTTTCCACAGTAGTGAATTTACGGCCCAATGACTGGATGTTGTCCGTACCAGAGTTTAAGTTAGTTTGTAAGCTGCGCGGTAATGTAATCAGTGGAGTGCCAGTGTCGAGGAAGTTGAAGTTTGTTTCTTGGTCTTATTGAACTGGGGCGGTTTTCTATTTACAATGTTTCACTATTATCTTCACATTCCCTCTCCACGTTAGTGCAACTGCAGGTTTAGTCGGGCTATACTACCCGAAAAAAATACTCTGTGTTTTATTGGTCGACTCTCACCTACAATTATTCAACTTGACACTTCATGCTCTCTTTCTTTGCTGCATTGCGACTTTATTTGATATTTGAATTGAAGACAATGTACCTTATACCGACTATGTTTTATATAATATATCTTCCATCAATAATATTATTTCTACTACCTATAAAACAAATAGTCAATCTGTATGTCTGTTGACTGAGATTTATAGAACCACTTAACTGATTACAATTAGTTATTTTCATATTGTATAGATTTTTACACGGCTAGTTTTTGGTTATTGATCAAATAAACTATATCAAATAAAATTGATATTTTTCAAATATTTTGTCTTAAAACGTGTGATCAATAATGTATTCTCTTATTGAACGTAGAATTAATTATTTTTCCGTAAAAATTGATCGCCAAATCCAAAGAGTATAATTACAGAATATGTCATTTCAATAGTAAATCCAAAGATAAATCATGTACTACTTAGTTTATCGGGTTCTTATGAATTCATTGATAGTTATTATAAAGGAGTTTCTGTAAATACATGTTTGCTTATAACTGAACTGAATGAACTACCTTCACATTTTGTTGAATTAGTCTAGACAGGCTATACGCTATTTAAAAACGATCAGTTTATTAAAAGAGCTGAGAAATGACGTTAAAAGCAATATAAATGGTTTACGTAGGCTACACTGAGGAGTGGCAAAAGCGAGGACTACCACATGTGCATCTACTACTGTTTTGAATTCAGAAAAATTCAGACTCAATGATATAGATTCTTTGATAAGTTTGGAGATTCCGGATTCAACCCTCGACCCACAATCGCATGCAAGTGTAATTAAATATATGTCCCACGACCCATTCAGACCCATTCCGTGCGTGCAGCAAAATTATCCAAAGAGCTTTCAAAGTGCTACATCGATAGGCATGACGCTTCCTCCAAATACCGTAGATGGCATCAAAATGATAGAGGGCGCTCGGCCACAATTCTGTCTTGAACATTGGAAATAAACCATCGTTGGGTGCTCCCAAGAAACCCCGTTCTGTTGAGAATGTTCGAGTCCTAAATTAATGTGGAGCTGTGTAGTTCATCAAATCCATTAAAAATGTTTGTAGGTAAATCTATTAGGGTAGTGACCAAGTGACGTTTAGTGTTAACTTGATCAATTAGGTGGGGCCATTTCAGTTTTGATTATTCAGGGCGTTACGAATTTATTTGTCCATATCTAAAATGGACAATATGTATATTTTACAACAAGTATTGTCACAGGAATCACTAAAAACCTATGCAAAACATCCTCTTCAACCATCTTCAAATTTTGCTTTGAAAATCCTTTGGCGATGGTGCTTACTTACATACCTCATATAATGCTTCGAAAATTAAGAAATTACAGTGTTTCTGTTGAGAAGCCCCAGATTAACGAAGGGGTATTTCCCCAGCCGAGTATAAATTGTACACCTAAATAACTCGATGTGCTATCATGTGAAAATACGAGTCTATGTTTTCAAAGATCTAACTTTATTTGAAAATATACGTGCAGCGAATGACGTAAACCACGCATAATTTATATTACAATTTTGAGTATAAACAAAACTCTATTGAACACAGAACATCTTATTGTAGACATAAAGTTATTATAGATAGTTCAAGATTCAATAGGGAAATGTTATTTTAAGATGCACTCGAAGGAAAAGAAATACTTTTATAATTAATTTATTCTCGGGTAAATTCATGTTTGAGGAGTGTGTTTCCTTTGCAATGGCTTCATTGGCTGCTTTGTTAGAAGGGGGAAAAATAGCAAATGCAACATTTAAATTACCTATGCATTTTGTATGACAAAATTGTTGTATGTAACATATAAAATAAATGTTTACCATCAAAATCACTGCAAATCTATCTATAATATAGTGTAATATGTATAAAATGTCACATAAGACATAAATTGAAGATCTAAATAAAGCTCTGTGAGGTCTCTGAAGCAACAATGTGCACACTTGAGTCATCACTAAAATATTGTTCTCAAGAATCTTTCGACAAACTCTACCGGCAATTCTAAGAGTCACTAGTGTTGATGAGGCCAAAGGCTACCTGAAAAGATCCAACATATGCCCAAAAGTTGTAAATCTTTCCCTGACACAAGCTTTACTGAGAATTTAAAAAATATACTTATTTGTTGGTATATTGCGAAAACTCTGCAATGGAGTCTTTACAAGGCACGAAAGTAAGGTGTCATTTAATAATTCCCAGATATAATTCGTGGTCAAGAATATCCATGAAATAGTACATATTATTTATAGAAATATACGTCTTCAGCAAACAAGCATCTTTCGTGGTTCCAGGAGCAAACTTTTCTAGCTGCAAATATGAATCGGCTAGTAAAACTAATGGCTGCATTTTAGATCAGTTTGAAAAGCCATACCACACTTACATGTCCATATATATTACTTAGCATCTTTTTAATTTCCTTAATCCATTCGGAGTAACCATCCAAGCTTAATCAAAATTTAAGATCTCATCATTTTGAGCTTAGTTGTAACCCACTTAAACTGTGTAGTGTGACTTGCTTACAGTTAAACATTCCGCAAAAACTGTATCATACAATTGACTGTCACGACAGATTGCACTACGAGAAATGGGTTGTGATATCAAGAATACCCATAATTCCATCGACCTGTCTATCAAGTTTAAGTGCATGTAATTTCCTATCAAGGTTTGCCATGCGATGACCATCAACACAGTGTGAGGATAAACCACCCGGAAGGAGCGGTGTGTTCCCGTGATAGTTTTAGCAACAGCCTGTGAATGCTTGCTCCCGATTATAAAACCACTAACTTCGTTTACAAAGATGCCTTGAATTAAATTTGGTTACTTTACTTCCTTCAATTAAATACAAATATTCCGTATTTATAATCGAAAAAACTGAAACAATTACATATTACCCACCTCGGTGGCGTAGTTGGCTAACGCACTTGTCGTGTTGAAGCTCGACTGCTGAGGACGGGGAGATTGAGGTTCGAATCTTGGTCGGGTGAATTGGGGGTGGTTTTTCATAAATGGTTTTCAACCCTCCCTCCACGCAAATGCGGGTTCACTTCCTATAATTCAACCTTCCCAATTCCTAATCCATTAGCGTAATTAGTACTTAAAGCGTATAACCCGAACGGGTAGTAAGACGTGGTGCTAAATATTATTAATATTAATTACATATTATTTAAATTGAAAAATGACACCTCGACTTGAGAATCGAACCCGGGACCTTTGGTTTGGGACGACAATGCTCTAACCACTGATCATTCCAAGAGTCGTCCCATGCTTAGAGTCATTCTTCACTCATATTTTAATGCAAGAGTCTGTTATGGACGTTCGGAAATCATCAGCACACATATGAGTTATCAATAAAGGTCACGAGATATCAGGTAACGCAGCCACCTTTGACTCAGGAGGGTTTAATGCCGTCAAGAGTACAATTACATGTGTACGAATGCGTGTATCGTGATGGTCACAGGTATTTGACGATTTACGTATGTCCATAACATATCCTGCCTCAAAATAAGAGCTAAGAATGACATTGGATACGGGACGACTCCTTGATAGCTAAGTGGTCAGAATATTGGCGTACTAAGTCAAAGATTCCGGTTTCTATCCTTGTATCCCAGTGTCATTTTTCAAATTAAAGACTATGATATTTAGATGCAGCTATAGTAGTAATTAACAACTATAATAGCGTGGTTATTTACTTATTCAGAAACGATTACAATACATTGGATTTTTTTGTTTCTTAAGATTAAGGTACATCATTTTTCAACTCCAAAATCCTCATGGTAATCTCCACCAAATACTTTACGTCGTTTCTTCTTTGTGCTGGAAATTAACTGGTCTTAGAAACGTTGTTTTAATGAACATGTTTTTAAGACTGACATTAACGCGAGTGAATATGGGGGCAAATGTTGTTGGATAATAAAAACAATATTACTTTTTTTTTGTAATTGTTTTATTTTAACTAAAATTATGCAATACTGATTATATGTTAGTTTCAAGTTGTCCTGTTACATGAAATTCCACCAGCTTCCTTTGTGTAGTTTACCGCCACATATTTCCTCCTCTACCAACCGTAAATATTGGTATATTTCCCCAACCACCTATCAATTACGATTCACCGCATATAAGTATTACCTATCTTACCCACTATATATTGTGAAAATACGTAATAAACTTAATATCTAATTAAAACAACTTGATAACGTTAGTTAATTAATATATACTTATGTATAACTTAATAATAAAATGATTATTAATATCTTCTTTGATACTATATTAATCAAAGTTACCTATTTAAAGTTTATAATGTTTAATTGTATTGTCTATAAAATTAAGATTTAATAAATTTATTTATAAAGGTTTTTCTCACGAGAGTGCTGACGTAACTTTGTTTTCAATATGTGTCGGTGGCCACGTGGACAAAGACGTCAGCCTTTTCGTCTAGTTTACCGGTAATGAACTGGTGTTTTTTTAAAATTCGAAATGCTTTCCCAAACCCCTTAGCCTAAAATGTGCGTAGAGGCTCTCTTAATTTTCTATCTTACTCATCTCTACTCTATTAATGTGAATATATGGATGGTCAGCATTGGTAGTAATACAAGGTTCTTATAGAATATTAAGTGTTTACTATGCATATTCAAATGTTTAAAGTTAAGAATATGATAAATTGCTCTCTCCCTCTCTCTCTCTCTCTCTCTCTCTCTCTCTCTATATATATATATATATATATTAAACAGTAGATAAATTGGTGGTTGTAATATGTGAAATTACAAGTCAAAATGTATGAATAAACTTCTGTTAAAAAAATTGTCAGATATGAACATTTATATACAATTAATAATGCATCATCAACTAGACCACACGAGTTGACGAAAAGTCTAGAATATAGGTTAAAAGGTTCAAAATTTTTATAACAAAACATTTTACGATACAATATAGTATGGTACAAAACAATGCTTCAAGTCCCAATATGTTGTGAAATAAAATAATAAAATTTGAGGTTTACATCTGCCAAAACATATTAATGAAGTAATTAAGTGTTGTTGAATAATCTAAGTCTTATCTGTTTCCTTGTCCCATTACTCGTTTGTGACAATCAGTATTGGAAAGATGCTGGATTACTATATTCTGACATGTTTCGATACTATGGTAACATATCTCATGGAAACTAAAAACGAAATTAAAGAAGTATGAAGTTAAATTACGACTTAAAATTTTAAAAAAGAAGTCTTGTGAATTACCGCTAAACAGTTATGAATTCGTAAAGAGAAAATTACTAAACACACAAACTTACTTGAGTCGTTTTGAAAAACACGATGTTTTATTACGATGGAAAGATGTTAAATAATTAAGGTGGGGTCAGAGAGAAGAAATGTGTGTAAAAACAAAAGACAGACTTATGATAAGCGAGCTATAAAAGGTAAGCTTTCCAAGACCACGGTGTAAAAATGTTAGGTGGTGAAACTATTATTGAAATCAGTTGAGTGTTGAATAATCTGTGGAATCGATGATGGATACAATTATGGAAATGAATGTGAAGAGGAAGTATAAAGTACTAATCCTCTCGACTCCGGCTCGAACGGGCCATTTTCTATAATGGAAGGTATAGCAGGATAAATGAGGTTACAGGAATTATTATTTTTTGGATAAATGTTTTAATGTGTTTAGAAGAATTTGATTTTAAGATTGTAATTGTTAATTTTTTTTTTTGTGAAAATAGCTGCTTGCCTTAATGAATTTTCAGCTGTGTTTAATTTCGTGTCTTCATGAGATAAGTGGTTTCATACATTGGTCTCTTGGTTTTAGTTGATGGTTTGGGTTTATTAAATGGTCCACCATGCACCATGTTTGGGTAAGTTTGCGGTGTTACGCAACAGTTCAAACAAAATAAACATGGCCAATTATTCTTTTTTACTATCAACGCAATGTATGCAACCATGTGTCGCACAACAGCTGGCTATTTTAAGTTCGACTGTAGTTGAGTCCCACTTTATTTTATGATGGCGTAAAGTTTTCAGAAGAGAGCTTACTCCACAATCTTTTGCAACTTTGGAAAGTGAGAAGTGACGTATATAAGAACAGAAATTTAAAAAACGTGGGCTAGAAATAATTTGTTGGGGAGAAAAAAACTCCAAGAATATTCCATATTATCTGATTCCGTTTCTTGTTTTATCTTCATCGTGTGATTACAATGGCTAAACATTCCACTGTGGACAATCCACTCAACTCAGCTCAGAATGAAGTTTGCAACAGTTCTGTTGCACAGTGTGTGAGGTCAGGTATTATTCTGTGCAATGCCATGTAAACAACAGTGGCTTGTGCAAGCGTGGTTGACAGTGTTTATGGGAGTGCCGGTGAACTTGTGCATCACGAGAAGATTTCCTAGGCACACGGTATTCACTGCTGTCCAACACCATCATGCCCTAAAATACCCGCATAACTAAAACCAAAGGAAAATAATATCCGACCAAAAGACCAAACTCTCTAATTCATATTCAACAAACATCACTACTCACTAATATTTGCGTATTTACTACAGCCTCTTTTTATTTGTTTCATTTAATCAGATGTAAATATTCATGTCAAGAGGATAAGCGTTGTGGGTGCAACTTGCTCCTCAAACGGTAAAATTAACCTAAGTATTTCCGGCTGTCAAGACGCTTATGTATTAATTGCCTATCGTAAATGAGGTAACTGCATGGTTACCCGCTTCAATGGTCTAACGCGCTACTCTCACAATATACTAGACTTCCGACGAAGAGGAGACCGAATTTCTAATCTCGTTTGATTATTCTGAGGGTGGATTTTCCTAAATGAATTCCCACTCTCATTCCACTCAAACGAGGGTACATTTCCTATAAATATAACCTTCCTAATCCTTAAATCAATTAAGTAGTTAGTTCATAAGCGTATAACGCGAACGAGTAGTAAGACGTGGTGCTAAAAAAATCTGCATAGTTACAATATTGAGAAACAGCATTGCCATTTTCTTATTTTCTTGTGGTCAATCTTTTCTTTAATATAAGGCCTATTTCGCAACGTTGGTTTGCCAATGTTTTCAGTAGACCCTGCTTACCCCAACACCTTCTGACATAAATGAAAGTGGTAATATTTGGGATTCGTCTTCGTCAGATTAACTGTATTGACTATTTTTCTATTAGGAGTTTTACTTTTTGCTCTATAAAAATATTCTCTACAAAAATCGTCATTTCTTTTGTTGCTAATCAAGTCATAGATAGTCTGATTTTTTATTTACAGTAAGAAATAGCTAAACAATTATTTTGTAAGAGATTAAATAAAATGTCTGTGGAGCTAAAAATATTATTAAAAACCAGGGTCGAAAAATATAACTCAAAATCATTCATAATGTTTCAAAAAACAATACTTTGACAAACATATACTGAATCTGAGTCGAAGTTATCCACTAAGTTTTGAAACGCTTCTTTCAAACCCCTCCAATTTTCTATTATTGCGTGGATAGCTTTCGATTTCGATGACACCTCATTGTCTGCTTTTGCCGAAATACATCTTCCAGCAATGGCGGTTGACACAGAAGTTTGTTTAAATGATTCATGGAAGAAATACGCGATCCCTCTGACGTTAGCAAAAAATATCCAACATTTCGACATTTTGTCGAAGCTTTGCTGCAGAACCAAGTCCAAACAATGAATAAAGATGGCTTGGGGAGCCTCTTCCTTCATCATTTTTTAAAGACCATTTAAATGTTCGGACATAAGCGTAGCTCCATCACAGCACCGACCAATCAGTTTCTTCTTCTAATCGAGTGGGGACAACATGTGATTTAAAAGTTCAAATAATCTCTGACTTGTTCGCACCTCGCGTTTTTTTTTGTTTGTACTTTCGATTTTATCTGATGGAATCTGCAGAGCAAATTGAAAAAGACGTGTTGACGGAAATGATAGAAATGTATAAAATCATACAAACTGTTGTGGGACACTTCCCAAGCTTCATATTTTAATAAAGATGCGAGAAACCAAGCGTTTGCCTGCTTGCTTAACGTTTATAAGAGAATTAAACCGGAAACAACATTAAAAGATGTTAAGAAGAAAATGGAGAATATGAGAAGCACGTACAAGAAGGAAGTAAAAAGGTAAGTTTTATTACTTTTTTTATTGACTATAGGTAGGTATGTTATTGCATGTGCGAATGTAAATAAACTAACCTATCTGTACTTTATCTATTTATCCAGGTAATATTATTTTCTTGTCTCTACGTATAACTTGTAAAACATAATTGAAGCAAATGTGCATTTTGATCCTCTAGGTCAAAGGGAGCTTCGTCACTGGCTCAGGATCTAAAGAACAGTACGTGCCATAATCTTAACGAGGCGTTTCTTTAAAAGGTCGCATTGCCGAGTGAAAGTTACGAACCTCATGATGACCAATATTAGTACAATAAACGAAAATACACTCGAACTAATTAAACGCGATACAATCGAAAACAAAATCAAGAGACCACCCTACAGTTTCGTGAGAGAGAAATACAACAAAACTAAGCGATTGTGAACCTTATCAACATGGCAAGTGAAACTGAACCTAAAGTCCGGGTACACAGGGGTGAGTTTACAAAAATTGTTTTGTAATTAAATACAAACTAATATGGTTAGGCTCGCATTTACAAAAAAAAATTAACACAATTAAAAACACTTTGTTGATATTAATCACTTTAAGAACAGAGTTATTTGTCCTCTTGATAAACTGTATTGTTCCATAGCGAGAGTTCATTCATTTTATTTTAAATAAATAGATCCGGCCCGGAGGACCAAATGTTCTGCACGGTGTTAACAGGCGAGAATTTGGTACACGCTTTAATTATAACACAAACAATTAATTTACTATGAGCTTACCTTTTGACAGATTACCTGGAGTGAAGAGATAATACATGGGGCGCCCAATCTTGAGTCTTGAGCACTTAATAAAATAATTATTTCACACGAGAGAGTTTCAGGGCTTTGTACCTCGAGACATGGTGGCACTTGAACACTGATTTTACCGTTGTACGAAAAAGCGCGGGTGTAGGCGAGCCCAGAGCTAGTAAGTGAGGAGGGTCAATGTGGTGCTGACACCTACTGCTAATACGTATAACTAACTATAACCAAAATAGAGCACAGCTGGCTCAGTAGGTATATTCACAATAAACAAAGAGATTCTCAAAATGATCATGGAGTTGCTTAAAAAGCTCCAATTTGATAGTAAATGTGGCCACCACCGTGAATAAAACCTCTTGAGTTTGCTTACCACCTTAAACCACGTATTTAGGTACGTAGGCTTAACGTCGATCTCATATAGTCTGATCTGACATCTATGGAAAAATTGGAGTTCAAGTTCAAGTTGAGTGTACTAAGAGTAGTATTCCTAAATTTGTCCCCATTATACTCAGGGGTGGATTCAGAATTATTTACTGTGAGGGTGAAAGGGGGGGGGAACTGATATTCCACTCCAACCGGCACAACTTTCTGCCCTCAACCCCTATCATTGAGGAAATTTTGTAAAATGTAAGGCTTAAAAGTTGTGTTTTTTGGTCATCCTTTGGTCAAGTAAATCAGATATAAAATAATAAACATGATTAAAATTTAGCCAAATCCATTGTGTTTTTCAGTTGATTCAATCAAATATCACATATTTTATTACATTCCTTCACTCAGTTTTGTTTAATCATGTATTCAGTATTGTAAATAATGCCACCAGCTATGGAGAGGCTAAGTGTGGTGTGTGAAATGACATGGATAGAGAAAGATCAAAAAGATATAGCACATATCCTGTTACTCTCCGAACTACATAATATGAATGAAACATGAATAGTGTCGTTTATTATTTCAAAGGAAGGCCACAGAAATTTTCTTTCAGTGCTTCCTAGCAAAGCTTCTTGAGGCTTCCTTAGGAACGTGATGTTCTGGTGGATGCGCAGCAAAGCCAGCCCACTTAGGTGATATTTAATTGTATATAATTAGTGTATCTATCTCTGATGCCAGGCTTAGATTGAAGCTATCTAGGAACGCAACCATTCCCAAAAACCGGGATTATTTCTTCTGAGTGTCTGGGGTTGGTAATTTTATAGTTGCCGAGTTTTTTCAGGGTTAATTTATTTTCATCTTTTGGATATAATAGGTCCTTAACATTTGATCTTCTGGACTGTTAGCTGCTTGTTTTGTTGATTGATTGTGAGGTTAAAGTTACGTAAATTAGAGAGACCCTCACTAACATGCTCCTCGTGCTTGTGGAGTATGTTCAAATACATGATGAGGCTATCCAAAACAGTTTATACAAACTTTAACTGCATATATTCAAAAATTAGGTTCAATAGGTGGGTCAGCGTTTGACTTCAAACTTAAAGGGCAAAAGAAAGGTAATTGTACTAATACAATCCTGTTTGGGTTAAAACAGTAATGCATTCCTTGGAATTCTCATCAAGGGAACTTGATTTTACACATGATTTAGATCGACTAACAGTGTGCTGTGGTGTAGCCTTAAAGGAGACCTTCTGGTTTATCTTACTATTGTCAACGAGAAGCCTATGAATGTTATTAGGTTTTGCAATTAAAAAGTCTGGGGAAGCATATGCATGAAACTCTGATAATTCCCTTTCTTAAAAGGGCACGGGTCTGTTGCTTCAAAAGAGTCAACTTAGGAGGGGCGAAATATGTCCACACATATTATTTGTCTAATAATTTGATATTCTCTCATTTTATTTGTCCAGACTATTTATGGCTTAGCATTAATTTACGTACTTGGGAAAACTATTCTAGGAAAATGTAAGAATTATGACTATTATACTAGAAGCTGAATTTTTTTTCGCCAGGGCAAATCACGATCTGGGAACGATTTGAAAATTTCTTGGCTTATATTACTTCAAATCTTAAATTGAGGGTCACC
This sequence comes from Timema poppense, assembly GCA_902141375.1. NCBI lineage: Eukaryota > Metazoa > Arthropoda > Insecta > Phasmatodea > Timematidae > Timema > Timema poppense. The sequence continues at coordinate 21,308 of CABFOV010007850.1, forward strand.
CAAAACCTCCTGGTCCCCGAAAAGTCCCTATCCACACCGATACTTTATCTCGCCATTTACATTCATGATATCGACCTCAGTTACTTTGAAGTAAAGTGATTGCATAAGGAGAAGATTATCGTGGGTTCAAATTCAGCCCATGCCGATGGATTTTTCCTGAGCAAAATAAATCCGTAGTGCTACGTGCATAAACGGACCACGGCTAACCCAACTTCGTGGCCAGCCTGTAGACGACCGTTACGGCTTCGCAAATACAATGAGGTATACACGGAATGAATGTTTATCTTATTTCAATATAAAATTTGGTAGTGATCGTATAGTGGGTTAAATTAATTAAAGAAATAAAATATTTAAATTTATTTTAGCAATTCACTCGATACACGTTACTCGTATTTTGTGTGAGAGTGGCCGTCAACCGATTTAAGGTGAATTACAATATCCACTGCTTAGTCGTGATATAATATAACTACTACGCGCTAAGGTATACACGGAATGAATGTTTATCTTATTTCAATATAAAATTTGGTAGTGATCGTATAGTGGGTTAAATTAATTAAAGAATTCGTATATTTAAATTTATTTTAGCAATTCACTCGATACACATCACTCGTCGTATTTAGTGTAAGAGTGGCCGTCAAGCGATTTAAGGTGAATTACAATATCCACTGGCTAGTCGTGATATAATATAACTACTACGCGCTATCACGCCTGATTAGTTTTTATTATAATAATTATAGCCGCGGCGACTAACCGAGCGACTAACGCGAGGGGTCGTTTAGAGGTTCACAAAATATGACACCCCAGAGTTCACCTGGGAGCGTCCTTGGCCGTAGCCCGGTGAAACCAGAGTACTGAGTCTCCTACGTGACTCAACGGATACTATTTTTTAAATATTGAAGAAATACTCCCATTGGTCCATAAGATCCAACATGGACGAACCTAACTGTCACCCCGGACCATTAGCACGGTCCAATCCAAGGGAAGGAAGCCGCCACCCCCCCTTAATAGCTTTTAGCAAGCTATTGTTACTGGCGACGACTCTCACAATATTCTTTAATACCTGGATGGCAGGTTATTAACCTTATAATACCCCGTTATTGCCTATAGGGTTGCCAACACATCCCATTTTCTGATGTGTTCACAAAGAATTGCATCAAAATGTTGTTGCGAGTTTCTTCCACTGTTCCTCACTAGCTGGCATCTGAAAACAACGAATATTAAAATGTTGTTGGTCTCAACCAATCTTTCAATGAATCTGATAGTAACTACCTACTGATTTTTAGATTTTTATGAATATTTTGAGTGTGATTGTCATAATCAATGAGCCCTCTTCCTTCAAATTAACGAAACTAATTTTATTTGCAGATTATGAATGATACACAACAAGAACATGCCCCGGACGAACCACCAGTCGAAACCTCAACTGCTAGACTTCAACCGTCAAGCGATCCATCCAACCCTTCATCAACTCCTGCTTCTGGCTCTGTTCTACCAAATGCATCACAAATGATTTCCCCTTCAACAAACACACCCATCACTCCAAAGAGGGCAAATATATCAATAAGGGAAAAACAGGATGCCCTAATTGACGCTGCCCAAGCCCTGCTGCAAGGCACCGGTAACCAGTTTGATACTTTTGGAGCAAATGTTGCCCAACAGTTGCAAATGTTGACACCGGACCAGCAGGCCATTGCTTAAAAACTATTTTCTGATGTGCTGTTTCTTGGAAAGTTGGGCCAACTGACACCAACAGCTTCAGTTTTACCAACATCTCCAGCCTCCTTACCTATGCCTGTTTGTGGTCCATCTCCCACTGTACCTTATTACCACTCGCGTTATTCTCNTTGGGCCAACTGACACCAACAGCTTCAGTTTTACCAACATCTCCAGCCTCCTTACCTATGCCTGTTTGTGGTCCATCTCCCACTGTACCTTATTACCACTCGCGTTATTCTCAGCCCTTTGAACGTTTCAATCATCAATACGACCGATTTTAAAGCGTCTCAGATCTTGCTTCCCCACCGATGTCTTATCACGGATCCACATCATCACAGACAGCCCGCCCCTCTTCCTAACACAGGTTCATTCCATCAGACCTCACAAGGGGATTATTCAAAATCATCTCACGCCCCAATCAATCATGAAGAACATAATATTACGGACACTAACCAACAAATTTGTGAATATTTGGTTTTGCACTGATTTGTTATGTTTATTTTCATGTTTTCTTGTTTCCTATTTTTTAACATCGTTTGTATACTACGGTAACTTATCCACTACTTTTAATATAAAACAAATAAATTAGTGTCATTGATAATTTTGTTTTTGTTTCCCTGGACTCAGTTTCCCATTCGATTTGTTTTAAATTTGTAATTTATTTTTCAAAATTTCGCGTAAAAATTCAATCGAACGGTTAATGATATGGTTGAATAACTAAGACTTGGTTATTGTTTAAATTGATTTAGAATGGAATAATACATAGAAAATTTATTATTCCATTCTGAATCGAAGACACCAAACTCGACCTACTTTGAAAAATCTTGATTTCTTGAGTTTATCAACATTTCAAATTGAAATTTAAACCGCTTCCCTTGATTTGATTTCGCTGGCTAACAGACTCATGATTATTTTTGGGAAAAAATATTTTTGTGCCAAATTTGAACTCTCTAAGTCGATCCGTTTGAAAGTTATCGCTCGTAAGGATACATATATATATATATATATATATATATATAAATTAATAAGTCAATACCTATACTCAATAAGTCAATCAATTTATGTACAAAAAATATTAAAATTTAGAATTTGTTGATGCTTGTAACTGATGCAGCCAGAAAAGTTTTCGGAAATTCGACAATTTTGTGAGTTTGCATGATCTAAATAGCTTAATCTTCTTCGAAAATTTGCTGAATAAGAAGCTAATTTCACGAATCAATAATCAGTTTACTTACCTTTATATACTGCTTGAGACAATTGTAGATAGCTGCACCAGTTTCCGGAATCTGTTTGACATCAATGATGGTGATATAGCAGCACTATACTTCAAGCCTTCGTACGTCCTACCAGTGGCCAAAAAACGAAGCGTGACAATTAATCGTTCCCCTACACTCACTGCTTCACACATAACAGTTTTTCTTTTTTCGATATGAGGCCTCACTTATATTTAGTAAATCGGTGAAAACCTGGGGTGTCATACGCAAGAAATTCCGGAGATCTTCAGCATACAATACTTCCATAAGTCTTGCATGACTCAATACAGGTCTTTGGCGGTATATCCGCTTCATCCACATATTCTTTTTCTTCCTTTCTTTCTCGCACACGGCCAATGCAGTTAACGCAACACCAACAACTACCTGCTTTGATAAATACGGAGCCATTTTGAAACTTTAAAGAGCAACGAACTGAGCAGTAGATCGGACGCAAAAGATCGGGTCGTGAAAATACAACGCTCCGCCGAGGAGAGGGGAGAACAGTGACAGGGAGATCGGGATCAGGAACGGGAACGGGTGGTCGGGGGACGCGTCGTGAAATTCCCGCTTACTTTCCTAGGGGTAGCCTCCCCCGACACGGTTCCGTGAGAGCGCCGACACCCCTCCAAACCCCAATGAAAATCCTGGATCCACCCCTGTTTACGATGGTACATATCCACCATGATATGAGAAGAGGAAAAACAGAACGATAATAAACGTTCTACTACTTGATTCAAATGCCATCTACCTCTTCCTTGCCTAAATAAGCCAAAACAAAAAACAAATACCGTGGTAAAAATTAGTAAAAACGGTAAAATTGCGCTAACACACTGAAATGATCCCTATTCCTATTTACTTTTGTTAGTTGAGGTAACATAAACCTCGATAAATGTGATTAAACAATATTTTTTTTTAACAACACTGGTATCGTAAATTAATCAAAGCTATCGTAAAATTGTTTAAGTAACTTTTTGTATACTAAATGGGATTTTTTGGGAATTTTGCAGTTATGCCTGCCTACCCCATTAACGTAGTAATATTTTGATGGCCAGGACGGGTAGTAACATGCAATGTATAGTAATAATATTATAGGGAGGTTGTTCGATATTTGTATATATTTCTGGAATTTAGACATTTCCTGACGTAATAAGATGGTAGCAAGCAGTAGCGCAACAACGGGGGTCGTAAGCCCCCTTAGGAACAGTTTTTTATTTTATTTATAATTCAGCTACATTTAGGAGTGACAACACACCTTGTCAAAGCAAGTCTCGCCAAGTCACGGGAGATAATTTGTAGCTGCATACAGCGACGCCACTGGTGAATGCACAGATATAGGCAGCGGTTCGACGCGGGGTTGCCAGGATAGGCGAAATTAGTGATTTCGGCTACTTGTGGGATCCGTTGGCTACTGACTTTCCTAACTGAGCTACTTGCGACTTTTTGGGCTCTACAATTTTATTTTAAAGCCTGCGTGGTCTAACGCGCCATTCTAGTGTTAGACTAGACTGCCGAAGACAGGGATATCAGGGTTCGATTCAGGTTGGGTGCACTGAGGGTGGTTTTTCTAAATGGTTTTCCACTTTACTCCCACACAAATGTGGGTGTATTTCCTCTCAATTAAACCTTCCCAATTCCTAAACCAGTAGTGTAATTAGTACACAGGCGTATTAACCCGAACGGGTAGTAAGACGTGGTGCTGATAAAAGAATAACAAAATACAGGGACGGGGAAGGTTGAATTTAGAGGAAGTTTATACCCACATTTACGTGAAGTGAGAGTGGAAAATTATTTAGAGAAAACTACCTGTAGTCTACCCAACAGGGAATCGAACTCTAATCTCCCCGTCATCGGCAGTCCAGTCTATTGTGAGAGTGGCGCCTTAGACCGTGCGTCCACAAAAGTGGGCATTGAAGATGTTTAACTTTCACGCTCCCTTAATGCTTATTAGGTGACCTGGTGGTCTAGATGTAAGTTGTCGGGCTTCTGAGCTGGGGGTCTGGAGTTCAATCCTCGGTCTCGGCACAGATTTATCTGATTGCCAAACCCTTCCTTCACCTCTGACAAGACATCTTGTGAATGT
>CABFOV010007851.1:0-11516 GCA_902141375.1 Timema poppense
TAATATAAACAAGTATAATATATTTTATTTAAATAGTTTATAATCTTTAATATTAATCTGGATTTTTTCAGTGTTAAAATATAGTTCTATTTCATTAAAAGAAATTATTCAAATATTTGCCTTTAATCTTGTTAAATTGCTATAGTGCAAACTCGTCTCTTACAGTAAAACTTAATATTCACAAGTTTTGGCTAAATCAACATTTTTCTGATCTTGTTTTCCTTGCTCCTTATATTGTAAAGTTTGCACATATTTATTTTCAATGCACGGAATTTCTTAAAAATTCTTTTACATGCTTGAACATAATTCTAATTTGTAAGCCTACATTGAACCTGAAAGCAGATTAAAAAAAACCTTAAAATGACTTGTGCTGGTTTTTAATAACCCAATAACTCTCATATCTAAATCTTGCCTTGGGAAAACCTTTCATAGACATAATTCCTAAGAGGCATAATTTCTGAAAGTTTTTATCAATAGGCCCTCGTGCAGCCCTTCAAAGGCCCTCAGTTAACCACTTTTGATCCAAATAAGCCCTAAGAATGCAATAGCCGGGGATAGTACACAAAATATTGCGCATTTAAGGCACCTAACAGCCATATTGTTGGGTATTTTTAGTATTGCTGAAAAAAAAGATTTTCTCTTTTTGAACATGTGGCACACCTCAAACAAAATCTCAAAGGGCCTGATTATCACTTTTACAAACCTGCAATAGTAATCGACTATAACAGTCACATTTAACCTTTTATTATAGTAAACCCAATTATTTCAAATAAGATACAATTAGGCTTAGGCCTATAATATTTATCTTGTTTGAAGAAATATTGAACACCTGCAAACGACACCACTCAAGAATCCATCCGAACTGAACTAATTAACACTGACACACCCATTAAATAACGTTAAAATATAAAAATTCAAATTAATGCCTAGAATAAATCCAAGCCTTCAAAATTGATATAGGTTATACGCCTATAAATATGGTTCCTAGCCAACCTAACCTTACCTTTAATGTGTAAACAACTTAAAATTTTAAATAATATTGATCAAATAAAAAAATTAATGTTTATAAGAAAAGCTGACACATAGGAACATAAATCAGCATTATAATACAAAGAACACAAGTCAACACAAAGAATTGTCAATATTTATATTTCTATCATGATTTTACTTTAGGCTATTTAATTTTAGTTGGATAATCGTTCAAAGCTATCTAACTTAACTTTATAAGTCTTGGTAGTATCCAATATTTACTGTCTTAATTGGTGTATAATACCAACAAAATATATAAATATAGTACCTACAAAAAAAAAGTACTTAAGGTTGACTGTCAGAAGTCAGCTGTAGGCTGTCAGTCAGCACCAAAGAAGCCTCGGGGTTGCTGTAATATAAGTTAACAGATAAAACTTGTCTTATTTATACATAATAGTTTGTGCTCTATTCAGAAGGGGAATAGTTGACCTACCTTATATATAATATAAAAATTATTTTCTTTGTTTTGTTACAAATTATTCTTATTATTATCTTCTTCTTATTATTATTATTATTTACATACTACTTAAGAGAACCGATGAATATTACTTAACTTAGATTTAATAAAGTTTGATAATTTTGAATTATTACACAGGCCCAATTGAAACAAAACTCACGAAGATTACAAGAGAATCTCAGGAACATAAATATTGACAAACTTTTGGTTTGATCCATGATTCTTTGCATTATAATGTTGAATCATTACTATTACTAGAAATTTGAGTGTATTTGCATAAGTATAGAAGGTTATCTTAAGTTAGCCGGGCAAAAACCGTCATAATAAACATTTTATCGCCGCTAAAATTACTAATATCCTGCCAACATATAATTGATGCATTTTTAACATATTTCTTTGCGAGTTTCCTGGTTGTGATTGATAAGTGTGATAGTATAGCCTACTTGATGTTGTTTCATTATAAGATGTTCAAGATGTTTTTAAACAAGATAAAAGAACAGTAGGCCCTAGTTATTCATTTACAAATATTGTGTTTTTGCTATGAAAAAGGGATAAATGTGGTCTTTGTTAAATGTTTTTTGCTACTTTACAAAAACAATAAATTTAGTTTGGGATAAACTACAATATGGCTAACTGATATCCCTTCTAAAGGGATTATTTTTATTTTTAAGAGGAAAAAAAATAAGAAAAAAGTTAAATGTTTTTATTTTTGTGTAGGTCTAACTTAGGCCTCAATCAATTTGCCACATTAATTTAATCATAATATTTATCATAAAAAATTGATATCTAGGTTTAAAAAAATTATATAGGTCCTATGCTCTATATCACAGGTTCTTAAACTTTGGGCAGCAACCCCAGAACGGGTTGCAATAAACATTCTAGGTGTAACCGAAAACATGGACATATTATGTGAGTAGATGAAATCATATGTAAAGATTGAAAATTACAATTACAAACATTTAATCAATTGTAGGCCTATTAAATATAAAATATATCCATTTGCTGCATTAAAATATTTTAATTTTTTTCTTATTTATATAAAATTTCTCAAAAATTGGTACAAAATTTAAAATATCTCAACCATTATTATGTGGGATCACTAATAATTTCTGTCTTATGGTAAGGGGTCACTAGTACAAGTGTTTAAGAACCTGTGCTCTATATGCTGCATGCCATTCTCAATGCCATTTTTCTAACATGTAGGCTATCTTGTTGTTTCCAGGATGCAAACTTGACCTGGTACACAGAGGTTCCTGACATCACGCCATGTTTTCAAAAGACAGTACTAGTGTGGCTGCCTTGTGCCGTCCTCTGGGCTGCCTGCCCCTTAGAGACATTCTATATCCTCAGCAGTAAAACACGGGATATCCCTTGGAACTTTCACAATGTGTCTCAGATGGTAAGCATTGACCTCACTTCATAGCATCTGGTAGAGTTGATTATGTACTTAGTGTAATACTGACTTTGACTCATGGGTTAAGCAACAGTTCACTCCCACTTCTTTTGAGAATACAAAGATTTGAAAGACCCATTATCATCATTACTCTGAGACAATTCCCCCCCCAAAATTAATGTAGGATATATATCTAAGTGATCTGATATGCGGATAGAAATACACCAAGAAGAGAAAAATATTGCATGCCATTAAATAATTTTAGTACCATTGTCTTTGTTGTTTTGAGAGTTTTAAATTTTCCCAACAGGAAAGACAGTGTCCTGTGATAAACAATATCATTACATTTTGTGACAAAGTGGCTGCATTATCAGAGGATCAATTTTTAAACACTTGTCAATTACGTGATTAAATTGGATTAAGCTTGTCCTTTTTTGTTTTTTTATTATATCTATTTTAAATCCCCGACAGCCTAGACCATCTTCTGGGACTATTTTGTTACAATGTAGCGGATGCTTACAGTACACATGAAATTTAGTTATATAGGTACAATTAAGTTTTCAAAAGTAAACTTTTACAAGATAAAGACATAGTAAAAGATTTATGACAAGATATTATAAAAATTACACATGACAGGTAGCTAATGTGAAAAAGAAGACCATTCAAACAAATCAATGTATATAAAGAGAAAAATATTAAGCTGTAATCATTGTATAAATCAAGGTTTTGTGTTTTTATTAAGTACACATTTTAAAGACTAAGGGCCAGTTTCATAGTCAAATTTAGTACGCCTCAAGTGCGGCGCTACACTAAGTACATGACGACACCTACCTAAACTAGAATAGAATGGGCCGTTCTCTCATAGGAAACTGGCCCATTCCATTAGGGTTTAGGTAGGTGTCGTCATGAACTTAGTGTAGCGCGGCACTTGAGGCGTACTAAATTTGACTATGAAACTGGCCCTAAATGAAGGAGATGGGCAAAGTGATTAGCCAACTAATTATATTACAGAAAGAAATTAAAGTTAGTAATTATGTGATATTATTTTTCAAAGGAATTTTTAGTAAAATAAAATAAATGAAAAAGAATATTATACTTCTTAGTTATGTAGGCCTACATACCCAATATGATTGTAGGTCCAAGCTATCATTGTGTAGTTATTTAAAACTATTTATGGACAAAGAGTAAAGCAGAAAATAAAAATATAGAAAAAAATAATAAATCGTCAAGAGATAGGGCCAGTTTCATAGTCAAATTTAGTACGCCTCAAGTGCGGCGCTACACTAAGTACATGATGACACCTACCTAAACTCGAATGGAATGGGCCGTTCTCGCATAGGAAACTGGCCCATTCCATTCTGGTTTAGGTAGGTGTCGTCATGTACTTAGTGTAGCGCCGCACTTGAGGTGTACTAAATTTGACTATGAAACTGGGCCATAGGCCTTTTAGCCTACTTAGTGACTACATGTTTCACCATAGTAATACAGTTCAAACAAAAGAATTTAAAGATAAAAAAAAGCATATATATAAAGTAAGAAAGAAAAAAAATAACCAAAATATTTTAAAATACTTAGATAGCACTCAACAATTGTTGCATCTATACAATTCTGCTTTAAGACAAGAGTTGTTTTTTAATCGCACCAACAAAACTATTCAAAGATTCACACTCCCTTATTGATCGCCAAATTATGTTCACATATGATAAATGTGAGTGGAATAGTGAGTTATAAATTATGATTTTAGTGTTAGTTGTAAGTTTGTGTTGAGTTCTTCTAGAGGCCCCAGCAATAGGACAAATTTTCTTACATATACAATCTACATGTGGTATTCATGTGAAATGCTGATCAAGAATCAATCATAAATATTTTATTTGTGATACTACATCTATTTTTTTCTCCATTTAGGTGTATATCACTTATGTAGTTATTATTGTTCATAGTGGGTTTTGTAAAATAAATTACTTTTGTTTTTTTAACATTTAAGGATCAACAGTTATTATGAAGCCATTGAGTCATTTTTTTAAGTCCTTTTGCAAATTGGTTTCTATTTCTCTTATAGAGTTACCAGAGTACAGCAGACAAGTGTCATCAGCAAACAGCTATATTTTGCCAAAGAATCCATATTGATATATATCATAAATAATAAAGGAACTAAAACAGAGCCCTGTGGCATGCCACATACTATATCTTTGCAGCAGCTACTGAAGTTTGTATTTCGATCATTTATAAAGACAAATTGTTTCCTATTAGAGAGATAATTTTTGAACCAATTTAATTCCATACCGGTTATGCCAATATTAGACAGCTTTTTTAATAATATATCATGATTTATGGTATCAAAGGTTTTTTTTATATCAATAAATAATCCACCAGCAACACTACCACTATCAAGAAAATTCTCTAACACATTTACTAGATCAACTACAACTAAAGCTTCAATATTAATTTAAGGTAGCTACAAATTTCATACTTAGCTTACCATATTTTTGCATAGAGAGTTTCTTGAAAATATTTTTCTCCACTGAGAACATGTTTACATATAAACCCAAAAACAAATCAAATGAAAATGGCAATTTTAGTGTAAATTGCTTATTTTTGATTAAGCTAGATCACCTAATTATAACTTTATTTAGCCTCAATGTTGTTACACAACTCCTATATTTGTTTTAATAAAAGGAAGATGTTTATGATTTAAGTATATAAATACATTGAATAATTTTATTCATGTTTCGATTTGTTTTTGTTTTTCTGAGGCAACACTGTTACAAGATTTTACTAAGAATAACAATTGTTTAAAGTTGATAATTAAAATAGTAATATAAAACACATTAAAAATGTAGCATTAGCAACAACAAGATTGAAATTCAACAAAAGTTAAGTTAAAATACAATTGACTATGTCAATCTAAAACATTTATCAAAAAAATATCAATAAAAAATAGCAAGGTTAAGTTAGATTAATTATGTAGAAGTTTCAAAGTTGTCGAATATCAAGTATATACAAAGTGATGTTAAATTTGTAGTAAAAAGTTTGACATTCCTTATATGATTTATTTTGGCTCCATTCTCCTTATTAAATGCGATGAAAAATCATTGAGGTCTACATTATTTCAGCATTTCGCCATCATCAGGTATGAGGAAAACCAATGAAAGTTAGCAATAAGATAGGTTAACTAAAGTTAAAACATTTAGAAATAATTATTATTGGTTTGAATGGTATGAATTTATAGAATTGATATTAAGTATGAAAAACATTTAGACAATCAATTTATACTAGCTATCCTTTTTGACTAATTTATCTACAATAAATGTATCATTTGTTATAATATACTAATTTATTCAACCTTCTATATCCTTTAATCTTTTGACATAAAGGTTTTTCAAAATACCAAGTCATTTCTAAATACAACTTAAGTTTCTTTCCTTATATTTGTAATATGATTTAATTTGTTTCCAGATACTAACGTCCACTCTTATTCTACTTTCGCTAGTTGACTTTGGTGCTGCCATTTATTGGTACACAAATGGCTATGAGGTGTATTCTGTTGCCTATTACTCTCCTGCAGTTAAAGTTGCTACTTTGGTGAGTATAATTTAACTACTTCACTTGGGTCAAATATAAACTGATCTACATCAAATATCCATTGTTCAATCATGTCATTGAAAAATAATAAGCTATTTGGAAAAACATATTTCTTGCATAAATATATGAAAAGTCATCATAATATAAACTATTCTTATCTTCATATTTATTTTAAGATTTATTCATAGCAATAATACAAAACAATATTTATACTAGCTGTTTTCTCTGATTGTGAAACGTGGTCTCTTACCTTACATGACGAAAATAAATTTGGGGTGTTTGAAAACAAGGAGCTTAGGAAGATAATTGGTCCAAACAGGTATGAGGCTACTGGTGAGTGGAGGAAGTTACCTAATGATGAGCTACATACCCTGAATCATCACAAGATATTGTTTAGGATAATCAAATCTTGTAGATCATGGTGGGCAGAACATGCAGTATGAATGGGAGATTCTATAACCTTGTTCTCGGTGTTAACCAGCAAACCCAAGTGGAAGAGACTATTGGTAGGACCTAGATGCAGATGGCAGGCTAACATTAGAATGAACTGAAAAAGATAGGCTTTAATGAGCTGGACCGGGTAGAACTAACTCAAGATAGGTATAGGAGGTGGCATACTTTTGTAAGTGCGGTGATGAACTTCTGAGCTCCTAAATGACATAGAATAAGTAAGTAATACCAGCACAATTGGCTGCAATGATAGTGTAACCAGCTATGTTCCACTAGACCAGTAGAATTATTATTTATTTGTAGATGCTTAAACACAACAAATTTCTAAGAGACAGTTTATTTAAAAGAATGATTAAAAATAGCAAGTAAATGCAGATGCGTGTACTAAGTGTCATAGCAGACTGTGAGTCATCTGGTGGAGCAGTAGCCCAGATGTAAGGGCTAGTTAAAAACTCAGGTGTATAATAATTTATTGCTCAGATGTATAATAATGTTGGGATCATGATCAACTTAACGTTAACTTAACATAACTTAACGTTGACTTGCAGTTAACTTAACGTAAGAGATGTCTTGGGAGGTCTTTTACTTCAAGTGAACGTTACTTGAAGGGTATCACATGATCTAGCCAGCCAATCATTATGTGAGTGATGTCAACAGGGCTATTTAGTAATTCATTTGTTGGTATTATGACCAATGTTTACTCTTTATTGTAAGTTCTAGTGATCAGACATTGAAACAAAGTAACTAAACTAAAATAGGGAACTAAATTTATCAAAAAAATTTAATAATAGATATTTATTATATCAATTGAAAACTGTAAATATTCACAGATCATCACTGTACAACTAGTACAAATCACAGATCATACTCGAGGATGAAGATGTTTGGCTCGAGTTGTTTATGTTAAGTTAGGTGAATCGTGATCACACATCTGTTTTCTTAAGTCAAGTTAACTTTAAGTGGACGTTACGTTAAGTTAAAGTTAAGTTGATCGTGATCCCGGCATAACTCAGATAGTGCACTGGAACATTTTTTGTCAATGGGCAGAAAGGGTCAAAATGATGCTATGTCCAGGTTAAGCTAGGTTGGGTAAAAAATCATGGAATATACATAATATAAGCTAAAATTTAAATACAGTTATGCTGTAGGATTTATTAGTTCACCTTTAAATTCACTTTGCTTTTATTAAAATAGAAATTAATTTTTTTGACATTGGTTCACATTTCTTGCAATCTTCTTCATTTTGCTCTCAATGTTTTCAATTAACCTAAACCTACACAAATGAGTTCTGAGACTTCAAAACCGGTTTTAACTATACTGTTTTAGTCATAAACGAACTTCTCTTGTTTACACTTTCCACACAAAAATAATGTATGAAAATGGAAAAACATCAAATATGCCAGTCTTTATAAATATGAATAAAATTACATGACCTTGTAGCATAAGCTACACAATACACAGATCACCAAAACAAACAAAAAAAACAACAAAAAAATGCCAGTTTGTATGACTAAAACAAATGATGTGACCTCATAACACAGGCTACACAATACATAGATTATAGGAGAATGTATAAAAACAGAAAAATCAAACACGCCTGTCTCTATATAATTACGTGACCTCATAGTACAGGCTACACAATATACAGCTCATGAAAGAATGTATAAAACAGAGAAAAATCAATCAAACACACCATTATATATTTAACAATAAACAAATTATGTGGTATCATAGCACAGGCTACATACTACACAAATCCCTAAAATGTTATTGTCTAACAGGAGCACCATGCTTTAACTATATAAGTGGCACATCTCTAGGTCATGAACAAATGTATCATTTTAAGCTTATTGGTGTAAACTGTTTGCCAAATAGTTTATTCACAAAAACTAAGAGCTGATCTCAATTTTTTTTTTTCATTTTAATCTTTCATTTCTTTACTTTAACTTTTATTCAGCCTCAACAAAACTTTTAATAACTTTTGATATTGTGATATGTTCCATAAAAAATCAGATACATTTTAAATAAAGGATGAGTGTAATTTCTAATCACTCTTGTTCAATGTTACTTGTCACAAGAATCATAAGTAAATTGATAAACAATTTTTCCATAACCCTGGTCTCTCCCTACCAATACCTCTAATAAAACACGAGGTGGAAGATGAGGTGGAGGGGGATGTACCCCTCCCCATTATCCCCCGCCAGTTTAGGCGCCCATGAACTCGGGTATATAATTTCAATAATAAGTCAGGTGTATGAATAAGAGATCAAGTGTGATATTTGGATAACCATTTGGTTATGAAAGTTGAGTAATGAATCAGATGTATAATTTAAAGAACAGCCTAGAAGTAATAGTTGGATAACAATTTGGATATGAAATTTGAATAAAAACTAAGGGGTAGAATTTGGATAGTGACATAGACATAATTTTAAAATAAAATGACTTTTCAAACATTATTTATAATGAATTTGTATTCAAGTTCGAGATTGTATTTAGGTTTTTTCCTTCTACTCTTGTAAGCTTCACACAGTACAACAACTTACTAGAAATATCTACTAATAGTTGTTACACTATATTCTTGATTAATATTTATATTTACAGGTATTATTAAAACCTCTAGTTACGCAAACACGAAATTATTATAAATGAAGTATTGTAAAAGTTAGTAAACTAGTTAGTTTGAATCTATAAACAGCCTGTTTTAAGTGCTTCCATTAATATAATATATCATGCTAAAAAGAAATAATAATGAATTTTTAATAACAACTCGCATTATTTTATTTTGCTAGAGTTTGTCTTTGACGCTGTTGGTGTATCTACGAGAAAATGGGTTAAGAACATCCTTTGCCCAATTTTTATTTTTCCTTGTGCACGTGATCTGCGGGGTGCCTCAGTTCAAGACCGAGCTAATTTCACTGCTACAAAATGTGAGTCACTCTCTTACAATAAACAGTGTTGGTAGTGGTAAAAATATAAATGGTACTAAGTGATAAAAAAAATGTTTAAACCAAGATTACTTCTAGAAACTTGATGATCTTGTCATTGGTGGGGGGAGATTGGAGATTTAAGTTCTTCAATTTCTGGGAGCTAGAATATATCTCAGAAGTGGGATGCTTCCTACTAAGAAGTTCACTATGTGTGAAAGGAATTGTAGCCTTCATTTTTTCACCGGCCATTTTGCTACTATTTGCTTGGTTTGTTTCCTCAACTTCTATTGGTCACGCCCTCTCCCAAGTCTTGGATTTTATTTACTTTATTTCCTTGCTTTATTTTTATCATTGGGCCTAAGGTACCGGGTCTTAGCTTTAATTCATAATAAAGTTAATAAGGATTCAAGGTTAAATTCAAGCTTTAGCAGTTGTTGCACACGTTAGTAAAATATTGTAAAAAATCAAAGCTACTTGATGTTAATTTTTTTTTAACCTAGATTAGTTTAAAATAATGTATTCTTCATTTAAATATTAGTTTAAACAAAGTAGCTACCTTATAAAAAGCATATCTGGCTCTTAGTCTTCTAGCACCATAACCAGAAATTTGCAATACTGGATTGAAGCTGAGAACAATGAACATAAATAAACTGGACAAATTTGAGGGCAAGAAATTACTGAAAACAAATGTTTGGGAAAATAACTTTCTAATCTATAATTTTGCAAATTATAAAAACATAGCAGACCCATTTATACACTAACCCAAGCTTACAACAATGCAAATATTTTAAAACATAAGTTTTAATTTTTTAATTTCATGAAACACTTTTTTTAGCACTCTGTCTTAATACCTAGCCATAATTTTACTTTATTTTCTCAAGTACTTGGTTTTGTTTCGGCCACCAGCACATTATCAGTCAAACTCTCAATATTAACTATTACTTTATTAATACTGACAGTCCGACTAATTGTGTAGGGGCTCATTAACCAAGACTATGGGTTCTGATGATGACTTAGCTAATATAACCAACCCTCTCACTCCCAGCCTATTAATCTGGGAACCAACTGGTCAGACTCTTTTCCAAGATTGTCAATTTTGGCCTTGACCATTGTCTCTCGTCTGCAATTGACCTGGTTTCTGCTGGGGTTAAACCCAACCTCCACCAGGTTACCCAGATCTCAGGGTGATGTGAGATCAGGATTGAGTAGGAGAGGCTAAGCGACACCCACTACTTGTAGGCTCCTTGTATTGTGGACATAAAATAGCTTGGAAGTGTGATTGAGACGAAAGATGAAAGTAAAGAGGATCTAATAAGTAGCAGGGAGAGTTATATATGTGTTTAAGAAACCTGCTATGGAGAAGTGCCCTTGAAGTGTAAGGAAGTGTTGTACCCATTGTCACACATGCAACAGAAACATGGCTATTGAATGTAAGAGATACTAGGAAAGTGGAGGCAATGGGAATGAATTTTGTGAGGAACATGTTGGCTCTCACAACGAGAAACAAGATTAGGAATAAAGTTATCCTTGAAAGAGTGGCATTACAGGAAGTACATGAGATAGTTGGGAAAGTAAGACTAATTTGGTATGGGCTTGTAATGAGCATGGAAAAATAGAGGATGCCAAATAAAAGTATGGAAATGAAGTATGTAGGGAAAATACCACAAGAGGGGGGGGG
>CABFOV010007851.1:11599-26354 GCA_902141375.1 Timema poppense
GGAAGCTATTAAAGGAGAAGAATTATGGAAGGTTAGAGGAAGATGGAGGCATTTTACTAAACTGAGCCGGTCAGAGGTTGGAAACAGTTGATGATGATGATGATGATGATGATGACTTATTACATCTTCAGGCTATATGCATATATACTAGTTATGCTAATGGTTAGAGATGAGGAAGGTTGAATTTAATGGAAGTGTACCCACATTTGTGTGTAGGAAGAGTGGAAAACCATTTTGGAAAAACATTCTCACTACACCCAATCAGGAGTCTCACCCCAATTTACATCAGCAGTCTAGTCTATTGCGAGTGACACCTTAGACCATGTGGCCACTGAAACCGTTATGAGACACTATTGACTTAAAATTTATACTTTTTGATCAATGTTGTTAATGAGATAAAATTGTTTTATATTAAAAACTGATTAGTGGTCGAGTGCAAATCCAAGTTTTCATGTTTTATGTTTTGTTGTGTGTAGGAGGCTGAATACTCCCCAACAATCACTTACCTCATTTACTACGTTATCAGCGTACTTGTGTTCATCCTCACCTGCTTTGTTGACAAGCCACCCAACTTCTCACAGCATCCCAAAGTTGAGGTAAGAATAACAAAATGGCCAACTTTATTGTTATTGGGCAGACAACAGTTGAAAGACCAGGGTTATGATAGGACGTTAGTTCACATATCAATAAAGAATTGATTTAATATAAACTAGTTTATATTTTAGTAAAGCTTAGTGATTTTATATTAAAATAAATATGTTGCAAAAATTTTGTGTAGTAAGTTAAATATTATATCCATTTATCCTCTTTCGAGCCCATTGAATTTATTATATAGGTTAAAAAATGGTACTTGTAAAAACCCACATCGTTGATTATACAGACTTAAAGCTATTTTATATTCTTGGTTAAATATTGTTTCCTAAATAACTTTTTCATTTAGTTAAACAAGTTTTTTTAAGTAAACATATAGTAGCTACCTTTGTTATATATTTTTTTCAGGGTTATAAAGTTTATATATAAAATGTTATTCAAGGAGTTATTTGAAACATTATTATAATGCATGATGCTATGTAACATTTCCTTCCCTAAAAGTTAAGTTCTTTCTTACACAGTCTCGCTAGTGGTTAGTTACCACTCAATCTCACTTTACTTGTTCTCCGCAGAGTTCAGGTCGAATGACCTTCACAAACAAACATATCTAATTTATATTTACCTAAAAGCAAAAGCTGATAGGCAACATTTATAGTTGTTCTGCCATTTGAAGAACCTTTTTGGAAAGTTATAATAGTTACATATATGTATTTATACTGCTAATTGTGTGATCTGTGGCTTTTTTCTTTCTTTACAGCTGGTGTAATTTTCAATTCTAGAAGCTAAATATAGTATAATCTATAGTAGCTAATCTATAGTATTTTTTATATTCTATTAAAGGTTCTTCTAGCATGGGATCAGGCATGTACTAGCAGAACAATTATTATTGCTATCGTGAATTAATTGTATTGTAGTTGACCTAATTATGATGATGACGGTAAAAAAAATAGTATAATAAAGTTTATATAAATTAAATGGGTAGTTAGACTAAAGAAAAATAATAAAATATTTTCAATAGTGACAGCAAAAAATATATTTGTATTTTATAAAAAGGTTTATTCCTACTACTATCCCCCTATTTATTATGTTATTAATTTCACAAGCCACTAAAGAAACAAAAAAAGCTCAATACAAGGTGACAAAGCTGGCACAAATTTTAATACAATGATCGTCTATAAGCTTTCTACCCACATCCCACCGTTAGCTCTCAGTTAAACTACGCAAAGCAAGTTTTGGCCTAAGATAAGCTTCACAGGAACCAACAACATAGGCCCGTTTGTGTCTTTATTTCAATAGCATTGAGCAAGAGAGTCCATCATTTAAAAAATAAGTTGTGTGAGAATGTCAGTAAACATCAAGCTAATATAATTTATCAGCTTAAAATGAATCAAATGTGTGATGATTATTTGAGGGTTATCGACACCTGCTCATCCATTTTGATTTTCTGGGAATTACTTCCTGGGTGTATTTGAAGTGTTTTCTCCTTAATTAATCTCTTTCCATCAAAGCAAACACAACACATTTTCTTTATAGTTTACATTCCTCATCCCTGCCTCATTAAAGTATTTAAAATGGATAGTCCAGACAAGAAGTAGGACGCGTCACCCACCTCTGTGACATAGTTAGCTAACGTGCAAGTTTCGTGTTGAGCTAGACTGCCTAGGATAGGGAGATCAAGGTTAAAATCTCGCTCGGGTGAACTGGGGTGGTTTTTCCTAAATGGTTTTTCACTCTCCCTCCATGCAAATGTGGGTTCACTTATTCTGATTTCAACCTTCCCAATTCCTAATCCTTTAGAGTAATTAGTACTTAAGCGTATAACCCGAACAGGTAGTAAGTTAAGTATTATTAAGTAGGACGTGGTGCAAAATGAAAAAGCTGATAAATTAAATTAATTATTACAGTAGAGCTTCGATTGTAGTTTCTATAGTTTGGGCTTTCTATAATTCAAGGTAGGGATCTACACCTTACACATCCTTTGGCATAGCACTGTTGTGAGTAAAAATTATGACTCGGAAGTAAATTATGTTGTAAACTTTACATTTCACACAAGACAACATTTTGAATGTGAAGATTCTACCCAAACAGAAATTTATGAAAGGATATTTAAAGGTATATTAAATAAAAAAAAGTTATTATTTTCATTCTTAGGTACTATTTATTCTGTGTAATTCAAGCTTTTGATAGTTTGAGGCATTCATCTTGAATTACAGAGAAACTATTGTATTTTATTTTGACTACCATATACTACTTATTTATTTTATTCTCATATTGTGTTATGTCTGTGTCTAAAAGTGTTAAATCATTAATATTAAATTCATCATTGAAAAGAATATAGAAGGGCAAGGCCTACACTTAAAGGATTTAGCCTAGGAATAGCACATAAAAGTAGGCCCTATTATTCCTAAAATGTAACGGTACTTTCAAACCATAAGAGCAATTCCTTTTCAAATTGTAGTCATAATATATCAGAAAGGATTTAAATGACTCAAAGCATTTTTAATTCACAAGCTTACAAACAGAAAACAAAGATTGAGAATAACCATTTAAAGACTTAGTTAAGACTTAGATAAAAACTTGAGATTAGCAATTTAAAGTGAAAGGATATAATACATTGATGAATTTATAAAATGTTAAAAATAATTAAAAGGTTGAAATTGATATATGTTAATGTTTAAAAAAACTGCTTAAACTGTGCTTTCAACAAGCATAAATATGTCGTGATAAGTTTAAAAATGTATCAATAACATCATCAACAATTATTAGACCATAAATTGATGACAAGTCAAAAAAATAACATATACAACACATTAAAATATAATTAAAATATCTAGAACAAAAATTGAGGATAACAAATAGTTTACATTTCAACAATGATGTTGAATAGTTAACCTCGTAGGCATAGTGTCTTTCAAAGTGATACAAAAGAATACAATTGTAAGGTCTTGGACTGTGATTAAACTTGGGTAATTAATATAAGTTTAAGTATAGCATCTAAGTTTTATTCTTGTTTAGTCCCATTACTCCTTTAGCAGGTAATCGGTGTAAAGAAAGCTGATTCAATTCGTGCCGACATGTTTCAGTACGATTATACCATAATCATGGCCACTGTAAAATGAAATTAAAGACTATTAGGAAGACTGCAGAGAGTGAAAAACAAAAAATAACGTTATCCTAAAACTTGAAAAAAACCAAATAGGTAAACAAACCAACTTACCAAAGTTGTTGTGCGGGAATACAAGGTGATGTTACGACTGATAGATTGAGACTAATCGGGGGGTGGTTTAAACAGACTGATATGCGGGAAAAGAAAAGACTAACAAAATAGTGCCATGGCAATGAGGGTTTACATGATCGCGGTGAAAACTGATGGTAGGGAAACAGCTATTGAAACAATGAATGTGAAATAATGAGCAAAACAAGGATGGATAGATTAATGGAAGGACAAAAAATGAGGGACTTGTAAACTAATCTTCTTGACTCTGGCTCGATTGGGTCATTGACTATGCTGGAGGAAAGAGCAGGATAACAAAGGTTACAGGATTTTAATATTTTTAGGTCGATGTGTTAATAAGTTTACAAGAATTTGGTTGGATTGTTGTAATTGTTCATTAATAATTGATTTATTTTGGAATAAAGCTGCTTGTATGAAAACATTTTCGGCAGTGTTTAATTTTGTGTCTTTGTGAGAAATGTGAAGAGGTACCATGGATTGTTATATTAGTTTGGGTTGATGGTTGGAATTTTTTAAATGATCTGCAAATTTTGATTTAGTCCTGTTGTGTATGAAATCTGAAATATGTTCTTTGTAACGGACTCTAAAGTTTCATCCAGTCTCTCCAACGTAGATACTATTACATTCACATGTAAGTTTGTAAATGTCATTTTTATTATATTAATCATTTTTGTTTAAATTGCTATTTCTGAGATTTTTCTTTGTTGTATTGTTGATGGAAAAAGCAATGTTGGGATTGTACTTTTTAATAATGTTTATGATGCGATGGATTTCAAGACCGGTGATAGTGAATTTTACCCAATTATTCTTTTTCCTAGAACAGTTATGGTTATCATTAATAAGGGTGGTTGAGAAGTTATGCAATCTTATTTTATTTATTTTTTTGTTTATGATTTTGTAGATGAGGGAGTGAGAGTACCCATTGTTAGTGGACATTAATTTAATAGTGTTGAGCTCAGTTCTATAGTTGGATATACTGAGTAGGATATTTAATAACCAGTGAACTAGATTATTGAAGGTGGTGAGTTTGTGAGAGATGGGATGCTTAGAGTCTTTAGAGATAATGGCATTGGTGTGGGTAGATTTCCTGTATATTTTGTAAACTAAATGGTTATTAAAATTTTTAGAGGTATTGAGGTCGAGTTAATTGATACTGCCATTGTTTTCATTCTTGATAGTGAATTGGTCAACAACATTCATCCGAATCTCTCTTTCACTATCAAGAATATAATGATGTGTTATTGTATCATATTTGGAAGAAGGTATAGAGTAAATGGATAGAAACAAATAAAAGGGACGAACACAGTATGGCTTTTACAATGAAAAGAAGAACATAGTTCACACTTTAAATTGCTGCCATTGGACAAAGGGGTAATGGTTGCCTCTTAAAGAAAATCGATCGTCACTGCCCAATCCCCCGACATAAGTGCATACTGTGTTCGTCCCTTTTATATGTTTCTATCCATCATTCCTATACCTTCTTCCAAATATGATACAATTACCTCATAAAGCGAAAATAAGTTTTCCTTATAGATATATAATGATGAGTTATAAACCTTGTACTCATCACCGGACATTGTGAGGGTAATCAAATCTCATAGATTATGGTTAAAAGGACATGCTGTGTGAATGGGAGAATTTAGAACCTGTTCAGGGTACTGACTTCTAAACCCAATGGGAAGAGATCACTGGGAAGACCTGGATGCACATGGGAGGATAACATTAGAATGGACCTGAAAGAGATGGGGTCTAATGAAGGGGACTGGATAGAACTAGCTCAAAAAAAGGATAGGTAGCATGACCAATTGTTAACTAATAAAACAATGTATCAGAATCCATTGCTGCTGATTTATTTATCAACTTCTCTCCTTTGTCTAATTTGTTGATTATATTTTGTGTTAGAACTCATATTCATTTAGCAACATCTGCTTTTTGTATGAAATATGGTTCCTGCCTTGTTTTCTCAGAAACCATGCCCGGAGAAAAGCGTGTCATTCCCATCTCGTATGTTCTTCACTTGGTTGGACCCACTTGTTTGGAAAGGATACCGCAGCCCCCTCACACATGACCAGCTGTGGAATCTTAACCCTGAGGACACCAGCCGGGTCGTCGTCCCTAAGTTTGATCGGCGCTGGGACAGAGCTGTTAAAAAGGCTTCCGGCATGTGAGTAGCACTTGGGGCGATATGTAAGAACATTAGTGAATATTTAGTGGACCAATAGTGTGGTTCCGAACACACTATCGCTCCATTTTTAACCTATGATGACTCAAGCAAACCCACGCTAGTGTCCACTTAACATGCCCTTAGTGAAGTTCTTACATACGGCCCTTGGAGACAACCCTTTACACTAATCTACTAAACACTCCAATGCCACGAATAAATAGCTATCAGATGTATCTGCAATACATAATATTGGGTCCCTTTTACTGACGAATGAGCTTAACGGTCTGAATATTCAGATTTGTATTGTATTTTGAAGATATTTCACCCCAACAACTACATTTCAAAGGCAGTATGGAAATGAGCTTGAAATAAATGCACACTTCTCATAAACATTAAAAATGGAGCAAAGATTTAAAAAAATAAAGTTAATGGCGTATTTTGTAGACAATTTTGCTATCAACAATTTAAGTCCTCTTTATATTTTTTATAAAATGAGTAGTTTTCAAGTAAATCATACAAAAAAAATCCATGATAGGCAAGTATTTGACAGTGTCCTCCGACTTACCCTCCCTCATCTTGGAGCTACATTTCACGAGTATGATTTATTGCACACAAAAATGAATGGAACATTTCTTGTTGCAATTATTACTGCAAACATCTTTGTACAACAGCATATTTGCCAAAAATTTGGTTGAGCAGTTAAATGAACTTAATCATATTTGGGGTATGTAAGAGAACTTTTTCTCACTTTATTTCATATTCCTATAACAATGTTCCTACCAAATTTTAAATCTTTATTAATCTTTCTATTAATATGGCCATTTCATATCTAATTTCTCTGGACTACCAAGCAAGTGTGCTGTTTATATCGCTTACAATCCCTCTTAGTGTTTTGCACTCATATCCAGATAACTGTTTCCAGACAGTGGCCAGGTCAATTTTGTAAAAGTCTTTATTTTCCTTTGTCCTTTCATAATCTTTTATAGACATCCTTAATGTGTTTATAAATATTTACAAGGATTTTAATAGCAAATTAAATCAATAAGATAGAATTTGTAGGGAAATGAAGAACAAACAAAAGTAAAAATGTTAACACATATTCATAAAAACTTAAATATTTAAATAGTTTAATAATCCTCAGGAAGTATTAGTAGTAAAACTAAATAGGAAGTTAGCTTCAGTGATGGCAACTAGTTGTCTTATTACTACTACTTTCTAAGGAAGAGACAATGAAAGCATTGAAATATTGAATACTACACTTATCATTGCGTCTAACTACCCGTTTGGGTTATATGCTTAAGTACTAATTACTCTAATGGGCTAGTAATTGGGAAGGTTTAATATAGAGGAAGGGAACCCGCATTTGCGTGGAGGGAGAATGGAACAACTATCTAAGAAAAAAGTTATAGCTTGGCGTAAAGTCCAGGCTTTAAGGGGGTTTATATAAAATATCCCAGCAGAACTGCACGAATAAAACCTTTGTGTGAGCCGCAGTTTAAGATCATGCATTGTCATGGAGGAGAACAACACCTTGGTGAGCATTCTGCAACTTTCGTTTTGGATCGTCCTGCTTCTTTATCATTATATAATAAACCTCTGATGCTGATGTGGTTTTTGGTGGCATAAATTCCGTCAACTAAATTCCCTTTCAGTTCTAAAACACTGTGACAATTTATTGTTTTCAGTTATAAAATAGTTTGTTTGAATCGATTGGACTTCTTTGAAGAAAAAGTGTGTGTTACTTCTTCCTCTGCCTTCACAAACTGAACCCCATGTCTCATCCCCAGTTTTGATTTTGTCAACAAATTTGTCCCCACAAATCCCTCACATAACTTCCTCTCACACACAACTTACACACAACATGATAACTGATGAATCTCGGCAGTGCTGTGTCCTGTGTGTATAAAATAGATCACACCACATACCTCACAGCTGGTGGGAGTGGTGGTGACAGGACCCATGTTTATTCAGTCGCTACTCTTACACAAATGAACAAAGGGGACTGTGGATCTGCATTTAGCAAGATAACACTATGCTGATCGCTACAGGCAATGCTATGTTTCGCTAAGGTAGCCAGTTTACCAGTGAGTCAAAGTTTGATTTTGGTATGTCCCTTGTATATTTTGCTTAATGCACTTTATTTCATACATAGTTACAAAAATTGAAATTATTTGTTTGATTGTATCAGAAAGTTTCAAAGGCTAACATATCTTGCCATTTTGAATCCTAGTTTTTCATTGGTGCAGATAAGTTTATAACCTAGGAAAATACCAACTTTTACATTCACTCTGAATTCAACATTTTGAGAGCTGTATTTTAAAACTATGCTGCAGTATTTCCCAAAGTCAAACATTGATGCACATTAGGTATTCACAATAAAATGTGTTTTTTTTTGTTTATAGAGGCCAATGTTAAAATCTCCTTTATCCCCACCCTTCCACCCCCTCCTTAAACTTATCTAGGTGCACTTCCTTTAAAAACACCCTCCCACTTCGTCACTAACGTTTATACTAATACATAAAAAAATGAATAATTATTTACTATTTAACTCAATATCAAAATATTTACCCCAATATTGGCTATTTATAACATTGTTTTTAGTTAGTAAAATATTATATTCGAATGAAACAAATTGCAGGTGCCTCAATAACCAATTATACAGGGTGTCCACCATGAAACGGAAACCCCACCATACTGAACTGTGTCTGCTTAAACTGTTGCAGTCTCATGGTAGACACGCTGTATATAGATTGATTCCATTTCAGATGGGTTTTTTAAGAGCTCTCTTTTACACATTGAAAAAATTAATTACTTTTTACACTTTTTTTTGCTACATCTTTTAACTATATTGTACTGTTTATCAATGAATGTGTCTAAATTATGTTTTCAGTTCATCAGACGGCAAAGTTTCTTACAGCAAGTCATCCATCAAGATTGACTTTGCTGGGGACCAGAAAACAAAAACACCTTACGTTTCACTTCTAATGCCATTAATCAAAGCATTTGGTGACACCTTTGTTATGGGTTCCTTCCTCAAAATGGCTGTTGATCTTCTTACATTTGCCAACCCTCAAATACTTAAGTAAGAAGCAAACTACCAACTGACTAATAATATACTTATACAAGCAGTTTATCATACTAATCACCTTGATCAAATTCAAGCTCATATGTATTGGAACAATTAATCACCACATATTGATTAATAAAGATTGGAAAGATTATAAAATGAAAACTAACATGTGGTTGAATTTAACTAGTTATTTAATAATTAATAATAACATTTTAAAATTAAACATTGAAAGGAGGATAGAAGGGCAAGGCCTACAAATTTAACAGAAAATTGTAGGCCTCAAAGCTCACAATTAAAACAAACTAAAACACATAGGGGCTAACTATGTAATTTTAGGGGTAAATAAGTCCCCTTCTTCATCTAGTATAACATTGTCTGTTTTAAATTTTATTGTGAACTTTGTGGCCTACAGTTTTCTGGGAAGTAGGTAATTCTTGCCCTTCTATCCTCCTTTAAATGTGTAATTTAATAAGCGCCATTTTCCCATTGTTTGCATAAAAAAAATTAAAGTTATGGATTAATTACAAGATAAAATAGATTCTTAAGATTGTAACATCCTAAATTTATTATTATTATTATTATTATTATTACTATTTTTATTTTATTATTATTATTACTTATTATTATTATTTATTATTATTACTTATTATTTATTATTATTATTATTATTACTTATTATTTATTATTATTATTATTAATTACTGCGTTTTACTACTCGTTCGGTTCTTACATACTCACGCTAATGTGTAATGGTAGGGTGATTGTGAGAGAAACGGAGGACCTACAGTTTAACGTGGAATCCGAACCACGGTGGAGGCCTGGCATTCCTCACATTCACAAGTTGTGATTAATACACATCTTGTCAAAGGTGAAGGAAGGGTTTAGTAATCAGATAAATCTGTGTCGGGACCGAGGATTGAACCCCAGTGCCCAGCGCAGAAGTCCGACACCTTACCCCTAGACCACCAGGTCACCCTCTAAATTGGTTAAATAAGATAAATATTTCATTTATTAAAAATCATTGCCACATTATTCACTGATTGGGTGAACAAATGGAAGACATTATGTGATGAGATGTACAAAATATCTAAAAAAAATAATTGTTTTTACAAATATAATATTATTCTATGAGAATTGTGATCTCTTGTTGAATCAAGTGTGTTCAAACATTGTTATTTTGTAAGTCAAAATAAAGCTTGACAATATTGGAAAAATAATGTAAATGAGTAAATAAATAGTTAAAACTATTATGGCATATAAAAAATGAATTCAATATGATTAGTGGATTATTTAGTTAGATATGGAAGAAAGTACATGAAGATGGATAGAAACATATATAAGGGTTTAGTAACTTATTAGGTTAAATTCTCTTGAAATTAAAGTGATGAAGATGTAGGCATAAATAGTCAATAAACAAAGACAGAAGCTGACTAAAGAATTATATAAGAATGATTTATTCTTTATTAGTCAAATTGTATTATCTTTCTTCTAGTTTATCGTTTTTCATCATCATCGCCATCCATTAATGGCAGCATAGCTGCCAAATGATACACCTAAACAATTTTATATAAGTTTTGTTCAAAGGGAAAAGTAGACATTTTAAATTGGTTGACATATTCTATTTTTGCACCGAAACTAGCTCAAGTAAATAGAAATAAAACCATCTAAGGTAAATTTCTACAATTTTTTGTGAATAATATTTTATCATATTTTCCTTCAAGGTATTGACAGAAATTTTGATACAAAAGAAAAGACAAAAATATTTTATATTTTCAATTCCCCCAATTTAAAAAAGAAAACAGAGGAATTATTATTATAAGAAATTTGGTTTATTTAAATATAATTACATAACATGCCACAACTTCACAAATAAAATTAGTGTAGAACAAAATGATTGCTTCTGACTTTGTTCAAAAGCTGCTATCATATTTAGAACAATTTACCTCTAGTAAAAACTTTAAGCTCTTCTAGCAAATATAGCTGTACAAACTCTATCATTTATTTTAATTAGTTGAAAATTGACACCTATACACGGAAATCAAACCTGGGACCTTTGGCTTAGCGCATCAATGTTCTACCACTGAGCTAACCAGGATTAATCTTGTGCTCAAAGTTATTCTTCACTCATAGTTTAAGGCAGATTCTGTGTTATAGATGTGTGGAAATAATTGGCTACCACGAGCTATCATGAGTTATAATTTATTCCACAGCAGCCACCTTTGACTCAGGAGGGCTGGTATGGTGCCAAATGTGCAATAAAATATGACACTATAGTGATATCAATGAATATCAACACACAAGGTGTAAATAAATGTATATACTAGGGATGGAACCTATGAATCCTTGAATCCATTGAATCCTTAAGGATGTTCGAGATTTGAGGTCTCAAGAAAATTTCAAATTTGAGATTCAGATTCTTAAAAAAGGAAAAAAAAGGGAAGTTTTTTTTAGAGCTCTAAAACGGCTCATTAGTGGTTCAGAAATAATTATAATAAACCTAACAACCATACCCCAGAAAGGTAATTTAGCACTTGACTGAATTTATGAATGTTATAATGAATGAATTATAAGATAGAATGTTAACATTTTGTTACAATTTGTATTTTTTTATTATTATGTTATATTTATACTCCCTCTTATGTTTATTTTTTTTTGTTCTCCAAGATTCGGATTTTGGCTTAGCATAATCATATATTTTACCACTGAGATATCCAGCCTATCAGCATATGGAATCAATGATAAGCCATGGTAGCTTATGGTTGCCACACGTCTACCACATGCTCTGCCTTAAGCTTTGAGCGAAGAATGATCCTGAGCAAGGGAAGAATCCTGGATAACTCGGTAGAAGAGCATTAGCATGCTAAGCCAAACACCTTGAGTTTGATACCCTTGTCCAGGTGTCATTTTTCAACTGTTATGACATTTAATTATCATTCCAGCAACTGTAAAAATCTCTGTTGTAATTACTGTGTGTAATGTGTTTTCTCTACAGGCAAATAATCGGCTTTGTTGAAGGAGATGAGCCAGTATGGAAGGGCTACATGTATGCATTATTGATGTTGGTTTGTGGAACTGTTCAAATAGTGCTTCATGGCCATTACTTCATCAAGGTTCAGTCTGTTGGTCTCAGGGTCAGAACTGCTCTTGTCTCTGCCATTTACAGAAAGGTTAGCCAATGCCTACAGTTTTTTAAAGGGTATTTCTCATCATCTCCAAAGACAGATTGTTAGAGAGGTTCTAGACCAAGAATCTCTTTGTTTGATTCCAGATCAAAGGACTTTAAATAATATACAGTAGAGTCTCGGAAACTCTACACTCGATAACTTGATGTTCTGTGTAACCTGACATGCGCATGTCACGTGCACACAGTTGTTTGCACCAGTCATCACAATCCAAAGTCATTCAACTGTATAACCTTTCAGTTTATTTGTGCAACTCGAGTGGAATAGTTGTGCTGTGGTACTTTTACAAGTGCTGTGTTTGTTAGGCTTCCATTTCAGTAATGTGTTATTTAAATCAATACAATATTATATGTACAGTAAGTACTGTACTGCATTTCTCTTTATTACATGTATGTATATACACCATTATATTAACACGTAATATTTTGTACTGTACATATATTACTGTTACTGTACCGTACAATAGTACAGTACAGTAAAACTGTACCTATAATATTCAATATTGTACTGTGATTCATCATTGCATCTTATGCAAGTTTATTCATAAAACTCGATATTTCAATAGCTCGACGCTATCTCAGTCCACATTAGCTCGAATTTCCGAGAGACTACTGTACTATTTATATACCTAAAATAGGTAGAAATTAATATTTGATGCAGATAACTGTTGTTCACAAATATTTATTGGAAAATAACATTTAAACACAGATCAAATATGGGTTAGATTTTTGTGTTTAAGTGTTATTTTTCAGAATAACATTTGAGTAAGAATGTATGCTTAACTTTCTATTTAGTAAATACAATTTCTGATATTAGGGTTCTTTAAGGAAAAACCTCGCTTTTTTTTATGGTAAATTATATTATGCGTGGAAGAAGAACAGGAAGATTTGAAAACTTCAACTTTTCTTCAAATATTTGGTAGCCTCAATTTCTATTGAAAAGTAAAATTCTGGTTTCCGCAATAGCAAAGATTCACCAATATAATGTTTAAGTGGTCGCAAATTAGCGCTAACATGACAAAAATTTAAAATAATTACATGTTGTGGTCAAAACTTAATTTATCATCTTTAAGATGAAATATATTAATCATGTTTGCAATATACCATTTTATAAATCATATTTAAACCTAATGTCATAGTTATACAACATGTAATATTTTTATAGGTACGGTAGCTATTTGAACTTTGATTTGGAGGCATTTTACTAAACGGACCTGGCCACAGGCCGAAAACACTTGATGATAATGATTTGGTTTCAGTAATATTTCATACTTTGAGAGTTAACCTAGCTTTAAATTTGAAAAGTTTACGTTTCACACTTTAAAAAAAATGGATTTGACAAGGAAAAGAAGATTACAGATCAAACTTTCCACAGCGACCACTGAACAAATGACTGCCTCTTGGAGAAAAATTATCATAAAGAATTCCAATAGAACAAACCTAGGTTAAGTAAGAGATTAAGCGTTAACAATCAATACTATTCAAGAGGCAACAATTACCAATTAATTATAACCATCACAATACTATCATCTAAAATTGCATTCCAGCAAAGGTTCCTCTTAGTGCATCAGCTAATTCACTTGCAGATTTCCAGCTTGAATTTGAACTTAATAAGTTTTGTATCCAATTCAAGATTGAAATTTGTACTAGAAATTGTGTTATTATTTCAAATCCTGTAAAATCTCGAATTCATATCCAACAGAATTTTACTCAAAACTTATATCAAAAAGTATTTTGAACAACTAAACTTTTTATATACGCTATCATTGATTCATAATTAAAATATAATAAACAATTTCATCCTAATTTAAATTTGAATCCAAACATTTTTATTATAAAATACTTGATTAAAAAATCTTCCAAAGCACGATATTCAATTCTGTATCAATTTGAGTTAGTAAAAAGAGACAAGATTTGATTTTAAAACATAGAATTGGCACCGGTAAATATTCCACTAGGGACCTAACAAAATAAACTTTAAAAACATAGAAAAATATAATTAAATTATATTACAAATAATTTGACCTTTCCTTTTGAGGAACTTTCATATCCTCAAACACCTCTTACAAAGAGCATTTGGACCCTTTTAACTCTCACGGCCTATGCCCATGTATACTATTTTTTATGGGGGACTATAAATGTCCAACATGCTTGGTTATAGCTAGTATTTCAAGGCCTTTTGAAATTGTATTATTATTATATTATTTTTGTGCAGTCATTAAGGTTGTCCAGCACTGCCCGGAAAGATAGAACTGTTGGAGAGATTGTAAACTTGATGGCTGTTGATGCACAGCGTCTCATGGACATTTGCCTTCATGTGAACCTTATTTGGTCTGCTCCAATCCAGATAGGTCTAGCTGTGTATTTTCTCTGGGATCTGCTAGGTTAGTTTTGTATTGACATGTTCATTTATTTTAAAGTTAATATGTATGTTTAGTTTTAGTTTTATAATGTGCTTTCACTTGAAGTATCAGAAATCACTTATAAAGGGACTATCTCTTTTCTTAGAACTAA
>CABFOV010007852.1:0-26348 GCA_902141375.1 Timema poppense
ATACTCTCGCTTAGTGAGCTAGTATATATACTCTCGCTTAGTGAGCTAGTATATATATATATATACTCTCGCTTAGTGAGCTAGTATATATATACTAGAGAGTATGAAAGACCACAAAGTTGATAACTCCCTCCCACAGTGGACCTGGTAGGGATTGAACCCCAGTCATCAAAGTCAAGAGTGAAAATCATAGCGCCAGGTTGGCTTAGGGTCATTATTGTTTACACTTTTTCCCTCGGTATTACTCCCATATTTAAACTAATGGCACTGAAAGGATAAAGGGAGAACTTTAGTTAGAACGTACTCGCATTTTCATGCAGGATATTGGGACATTTAGTTTGAAATAAACCCACCGTTAGTTCAACTGATTGAGATTAAAACCCCAACATTACAATCATCGGTGATCAAGTTTGTTGCCAAAGTGATGACCGAGACTGTGCGATCACAGAAATTAAATGTTTACTGGACCTTAAGAGCATTCTGAGAATATATATTTTTTTTTAAACACCCTGTTTAAAAGAAAATGGCAGAAATTTAGGACTGAAATTAGGAATGTTTGGTGGGGTTGGCTAAGAATTAATTTATAATTTATCTAGGAGAGCGGGATAAGGTTCAATTTAAATCCCGGCCAGTTATACTGGTATAGTTTTCCCAGCTGTATGTTCCCTGTTGTTTTCGTACCCTCTTTCCTGACATATATTATCATCTCATTGCTGGTATGACGTGTGGACAACCTCCTATGTTGTACCCTGGGTAACGCTCTGTGCCATCAGTGATGCTAATAGTCTACACATAAGGCGACTCAACTGGATTCCATTTATCTCCTGGTCAGCAATGTCTTACGCTAATAAACCATTTTTTTTAATCAGTCATTGATTAAAAAAAAACAAGTTTCACAGCCACGATCTTTATTTATTGATCACATGCATATTCTTTAAAACATTTTACAAAGTATCCATTCTGAGCTAACACACCTCATACGTATCACTACTTGATCGCTTTCCAGTACAATCGTTAGCCAACACGGCCGTAGCTTGAACACTCCATGATACGAATGAGCTCTCTCATTTAACTCGGCTACATCATACAACTGACTTCCAACCGAGGTGTCAACACTCTCTTTGACCCTCGCTCTTACGGCAAAAGGTCGAAACAGAATTTAAACAAATACTTTCTTTTAATTTTACATTACTTGGTGATAATTTGATTATAATAATGATAATTTTAATTTTACTTTAATATAATAAATACTTTCTTTTAATAATTATGCGTTACTTTGTGATTATAATAAATTAAATTCAATTAAATTAAATGATGGCTTCAACTGGCGGTTTGTGTTGTTTCCTAAACGTTTCCCCAATCTCCCTGCACACGAATATGGGTATATTTCCTCTAAATAATATTTCTCTGACATCCATGTTTGTCGCATGTTAGTGAACTTTACTCTGACGGCTGTGGTTCTGTCCCAGGCCAGATACTCCGGAGATGCAATCACCCTCCTTACCCTATAATGTGATTTCTCACCCTCTCTCTAGCATTCCCACTGGCTTTAGTGTATGAGCGTACTAATGAAACATACCAAAGATCATCCAGGGACAAACACATCTGTTCCCGGAGCAAGTTAAGGTAAAGATGTTTCTATATTGCACCTACATAGCCGCATCAGTGGGCACGCGGATAAAAGCGTCGGTCTCGTCTTGGATGGTTTGATGACGGTGGGGAGTTTGGGGGCTCTGAGGTGTAAAGTAAGTAGTATTCCCGTGTTGATTCCCCACACTCTCTCTGCGCAAATGCGTGCACCCCTCATATACATTCCACCTTCCTTCTCTCGTTCCCAATAGTGTAAATATGAGGATGTTCCGGACAAATATGCACTTGATGAATTAAGAATATACAGAAAAAACCAAAATATTTGAAAATAATCGTTTCTTAATAACCATCTAAAGATTTAGTCACAACGTTTTTGGACCTGAAAACAGTCCACCCTTGAGTAGGTTGCCTACTTGTGACGTCATGGCAAGTCAGGATAGGACTACCCATGTTAATGTGTTTAGGTTTAATTGGCGAGTTTTATAGATATAACATTGAAACTAAAACCGTACATTCTTAAATAAATCTAACAACAGCTATAGAATGCAACCAAAGTATTTCTTTGATCATTAGGTAGTTTTATTCAAACCGTCAAAACTTAGGATAATGGGTCTATTCGCGCGAATGAGCCGTAGGAATCTTCCTTCCAGTATGTGGATTTAAAAAGTCCGTGGAAGCATATGTCTATCTATATTAGGAAACGAGGAAAAACATGGTTTGAAACGGAAGTCAATGCTGTCCGCGCGCAAATAAGAGATTGAGTGTGTATATACTCGTCAGCGGAACAGGGTAAGTGTTATCAGCAAACAAACAAAATATCTCGCAAAGTGAACGGCTCACTTTCTTACCGCTCTTTCTAGTTCGTACATTGGCGTCTAAATTTGATAGCGCTCAGAGCTCCTAGGTGCGTCAAGTTAATATATACTCAGAAAAATAGTTTCGAATTCAGCAATAGGCAACATCGTTTACATAGTAGAGCCTCTGTCTACAAAGCTAACATATACAGGTTCAATTCGTTGTACCATAAGAACAGTTTCTTCTCGGTGCATTGGTATTTGTGGTTATTACACATTAGAACTAGGTTTCTAATCAACAGAAACTCATTATATATCCTAGGTTAACTCAATGAAGAAAATAAGTTATAATAAAATTCGCCAGTAGGCCTATTCACTATGAAAAGAGGCGGCTAAACGGCATTACGTTGGTAACTGACCACAAGTATATCCCAGTGGATATCCAACCCCATGTATTTATTTTTATGATAAAAAAATAGTTTTAAACATTTATTACACCGGGCAATTGGCACTGGATACCTTACGATTTTAGTGGACCGTATCTAGCGTGACGTAGCTTACTTAAGTTCGACTTTAAACGTACGCCTGTGGTCACATGGTCCAATACATCAGGCTCGTATTTAATAAGATTGATATTAGAGTCCTGAGCGGGTGCACTGAGGGTGGTTTTCCACTAATTACATTTCCCCGTAGTTGTACCATCTTTTATTTGTAAGTGTAATTCCCCTAAACTACCTTCTTCATCCCTATCCCTTAATTTAAGACGTCAATAATCATGAAGCTAAGTGGAATAATCAAACCAATACTTAGGTTTAAGCACCTCTCGGCCACCGCGGGACTAAGTGTGTTAATCTAGGTAAGGTTATATACTTGTGGCAAGATGGAAGGGGACGCGAGAAAAAAACAGTGTATTTACAGTTTTTATGCTAAAACATTTGCTGGCAAAAATAAACAAAATATTGCTCCATTACAAACATAATATATAGTTTTATTCGCGTGGTGACGTCAATATTTCTTGAATATCTGTCAAGGGTATCCTGGAATTTAATGACAACTTTTTCTCTTCGTTTAAAAAGTTTGTCATCTAATGCTACTATACTCGTGACTGATATTCAGGAACTATTGATATGTGAAGAAAAATAGGCGCTGTGTTTGTACTGGAGCAATATTTGATTTATTTTGGCAAATAAGGTTTTGCCCTTCAAAACTGCAAAAACACTGACCTTTTCTCGCGTCCCTTTCCATTTCGCCCCTTAAAGGTGGACCGAAAACAATCCCAAACCAGGACAGGTGGTCGAATGGTCTGAAGCTCCGCTCCGGCAATAGATTGGACCTCCAATGATGGGGAGACTTGGGCTAGAATCCCGGTTGGGTGTATTGAGGGAGGTTTTCCTCTTTCCTTCGACGCAAATTGAATACACTACCTCTATATTCAGCCTTACTCAGCCCTAGGTCATAGGTCAATAGCGTAGTTTGGTACTATGCGTACAACCCGAATAAGTGGTAAGACACGTTGACAAAAAAAAACTTTAAAAAAAAAATTCTTCGGTGAGAGCATGAACTAAATGTTGGAATTATCTAAACTGTTTTTCAGGTAACTGGGAAGTCAGGGTTCGAATTCCAGCTAGGTTTACTGAGTACGGTTTTATTCTAAATGTTTTCCCACTCTCTCCTTCCACGCAAATGCGACTACATTCTCTGTAAACTTTACTTTCATACTCCCTAACTTATTAGAGTAAATAAAATGTGTTCAGTTCGGATGGATGAATACGATTCGGAGAGGGACACGAGTCAAAACAAGTACAGTTGGAAAGACCCCTCTAAAACCTCAACCTGATCTGTAGCCATCGTGCTCCGGCCCCCGATGAGTCGTGGCCGATAATGAGCACCCCTTCATGAAGGACCCCCTCTCCCTCGCCCGGCCGGTCGTGTAATCGGGGTCGACGTCTAGTACGGCTCGTCTCTCCCACCCCCGCGAGCCTCGCTATGACGGGAGGACTGAAGACGTGAGCGGGTTGTTTGCCGATCACGCTCCACCGACATATCCTGATGAGCGCCATTGTGCTGTTTAGCCATCCTTTCTCCTCCTTACAGCCTCCTTTCATCTAGAGATCCCACTACCTCCCTCCCCTTTCTCCAGTCCCAGGGAAATGGAGGCAGGGGCTGGGGGACTTCAAAAGGGAGGGAAAGTATCGAATATCGTGTAAACGTTTCCTAAATAAATATAAGAAGGAATCTAAAATTTAAAGGGGAGTTAACGTTGAAGGACGCTTAGAAGCATCTGTGTTATATATTTTAAGGACCATTAAAATATATTTTAAGGAAGTTATCAATACATTATAGTAATTGATAGTGAACTAGCTGTCAAGCCTAACAGTATCAGGTTCAAGTCCCAGAAAGACAAAAATATTTATACTTTTTTTAATTTGGGCCTCTAATTTAAATAGTGAGGGGTTAACGACTTGGGAACAGAAAATTATGTCAGTTCCAGAATTAAGTAAGTTTGTGAGTCGTTTGTTAATATCAGTTTATTCAGATCCTGTCCTTAAATTACACATAATAAATGAATGGTACGAAACAATTGCACAAACTTTTTAATATAGGGTATTATAGCTTAGAAGAAAATTTTCAGAAAAAAAAATTCAGTCAACTAGGTACCCTTAAGTAAGTTTTCCTCATAAAAACAAACACATTATCTCGTTGATCAGAATAAACACCCTTTATTTAGAAATTATAAGCCAAATAGTTACAATATTTATTACAAATTTCAAATTTTCAAAAATTATTTATTTTTAAACTGCCATAAAACTATTTTTAATTTATGGAAACAAAAAAGTGTTCTTACTTATCATGAAAAATTACTCCCAGGTATTCATTTAAACTCAACCTTCAAGGTTGATTTCAAAAAGTTACAAATATTTTATAATATATTGTAAGTAAACTACCCTCAAATTAATTTATTTCCGAAAAATAAAGATACATCATTATTTATTATGTAAAATAGTTTCCCAATGTAAAATGTTGAACAAAATCACTAGTGCTATTAAAAAAAATCAAATTATACAGAAACTAACTATCTCCTCTAAACTATAAACTCTTATAAAAAGATTTTTTAGAAAAAAATATGAATAATTATTTATAATTTAAAGAATCTATCAGATACCCAATTGAACCAACCCCCCCGACACCTCCCCGCGATGCACCCTAGGTAACGCTAAATGGCTACAATGAATATCATGAGGAGTCCCAAAGTAAAACATTCCATATCCAGAACAGTCCTCCATTCGAATCTCTGGGTGGGGACTACTTTGGAAAATGAACCATTTAAGATATTACAATGGAATTCTGGAAGTATATCACAAGCAAAGAAGACAGAAATTACAAAATTACTATATGGCAATACAATAGATATATCAATTATTTAGGAATCTAACACAACCGGAAATAATTTAAAATAAGGATGATAGACGGAGAATTGAAGAAATCATAGATCCAGAGCATTAGCAAACAAATTTTTTTTAATATTCAAATTTTAAATAAAAACTGTCATCAGTAAACTACCCTTAAACAGATTTTCCCTCAAAAAAGAAAGTGCCTGTATAATTTTATTTGGCATGTTTTTTTTTTTATCGTCACGACTTACTATCTGTTCAAACTAGACACATGCATGCTATATTACTCTAATATTTTAGGGGACAAGATGTAAGCATTTTATAGGTAATGCATCCGCATTTGTGGGGAAGGAGAGTGGAAAACACTATATAAAAGAAAACCCCATAACATCCCGTGGAATTGTCTGCCTTTTCAATCAGGGAAGGACTCACACACGTAGTTACACACATTATTATCAATCACTAATTCCTATTTAGTTAACTCAAATTGAGATATTTAGCTTCGTACACTAAATACTGTTTTATTTGAGCATTAATAAAGATCCAAAACTCTCATTTCAGCACAGATTCAAATGATTTCAACAATATTTTTCAATATTAAAAAAAAATAGTCAATGACTTACTTTCAATAGTGTCGTACATTTTATGTTAATTAATTAACACTTAGTTAATTAAACGTTAAATTTTTCCAAACATCATTTACTAATTACATATGTTTAGATAAGATCACAAATTCTGATCTTAGCCCAAACATGTGTGACACAGCCATGGGATTAAACATATTAAATACATTTCCTTTCTCAAACTCTGAGGCACGAGGTTTTAGGTGGCGCACATAATAGTTTTATTGTTAAAACAGTTGTTCAATTCTTCCTGATTTTAACGTTGATATTAACACAATCTGTGTGAAAGTGGTTTCTCAACAAAACATTATAATTGATACTTCAGAACTCGACTGAAAGTTGAATATTACCTTGCAATGTATCCCTCCAAAATAAGACCTAACGGTATCTGTGATAGGAAACCGATTAATTCTTCCAATTATAAAAGTGAATATTTTAATACCTTATTCTATTAAGTTTAGAAAATTTCCTTGGATAGTATTCATGTTATCTTAAGGGTAAGTGAGAAATTGCCTTGCAGACGTATCGCTCTGACAAAATATTTTATTTTGTTATACGTTATTTAAAAATAGGATTCCCGCCAAAATTAATTCGATAACTTCCAAAAGTGATATTTTCCTTCAATAGGCCTATATTTATGTTTTATTAAAATAAATAAATAAATGTGCGAAAATTTGACACTGGTTCATTTTCAAATATTTTTTAAACATTTTTGTGGAGCAATTAGAGTGGACTTAATGAATAAGTTTTCTAGATTCAGCCTTCCTCTAACAAATAAAGTAATGTGTTGACAGGCTCACAGCAGAAAATTTTAAGGTATTTGGGAATTAGCAGCGAACTTTCCTTTTTATCTTGAGGCAAGAAGTTTCGTGGTTTTCTCTCCCTTATTTAGTAATTACATGGTCGTAGGTGAAGAGTGAAAGGGAGTATAGATTTAGACAGGATAGAAAACCTCACTTCGGTTGTCACAGGGTCTAATGCACTACTCTCACAGTAGACTAGACTGACAATGTCAGGGAGATTGAGGTTCGAATTTCGGTCGGGTGTACTGAGGCTGATTTTTCCAGAAATGGTTTTCCACGCAAATGTGGGTACACTTCCTATAAATATGGCCTTCTTGATTCCTAAAACCAATTAGCACAATTATTACATCAGCTTATAGCTTAAACAGGTAGTAAGACGCGGTGCTAAGCAAACAATAATGATAGAAAAGTAGTTCCAGAAAACGACGTGGCCTGATTGAGATTGATATTTTCTTGCTCTCCGAGGCGACCGCCTTAATGTAGAACCATTATTCTATAAAATGAGCTTGACACTTATACCTCGTGCCTACTGAATATTTTTTTATCGTCGAGTTTTACCACCCCTTTGGATTATTTATTACACATATTTAATAATTACTCTAATATGTAAGGGGGGAGGCGGGGGATAAAGGAAAAGACACCCTTAGTACACACGACCAGGATTGAACCACGATCTCAGCCATCATTGGCAGTATAGTCTATAACGAGAGTAGCGCCTTCAACCATGTGGCCACCGATGCGGGTTATATAATATCCTTGGCTTTTATTTGGTCATCTAGTCGAACACCGACATTCAATTGGCCCATTTTACCGATTAATGTCAAGCCTTGTTTCAAAATGATGCGTTATAGAATTTAAAAATAAATACATCCGCGTCTCTTTACATACAGGATGTTGCTCAGTTCCAACAAAGGGACGGTTCCAAGGCCATGGTGTGAATAAAACAGACACAAAAAACAACAACATGACAGCAATAAATCATCAAGCCTAGCGTCCAAGTCAAGCCAATCCACGTGACAACATGGCTGAAGTTGTATGGGATGGAGGTGGGGTCGGGGGGACATTGAGACATTAGTTATGTCGGGGTTGAAAATGTTGAAACTGTCTGGTGAAAAACGTCAACTTCTGTTCACTTTATATATACGGTGCGTGATAGAAGGGGGAAAAAATATATTTATGAACAAATTGCAAGAGAACTTTAATATCCGGTCATTTGTTTAAAATGAGTAAAAAACAACAACAAACAAATGTTTGTGTCAGATGATGTTGTTTTCTCACTTAACTTTTGTTTCTTTTAAATTATGATGAATACCGCTTCAGAGTATTATATTAGTCACGTGACATCATAGTCGCAACACATCTGGGAAACTCTTAAAAGAGGGGTAAATCTAGTTTGTTCCGCTTTCGTGTTTTAATAGCCCTTTATACTCAAAATATATTACTTTAATGATTGAGCATGTGCCATTTTACTTTTTTTTTAATCACTGCGTATTATTACCCATTTTTACTCATAAGTACAAATTACGCCAATTTGTTAGATGAGGAAGGATGAATTTAAAGGAAGTGTGCCCGTATTTGCGTGGGCCAGGGGGGAGGTTGGAAAACCGTTCAGGAAAATACACCCTCAGTGCACCCAACAAGATTTCGAGTCTCTATATCTATTTCATTGGAAGTACCGGGCCCCAATCTATTGGGAGAGTGACTCCTTGGACTATTTGACCACCGAAGTGTCCGAGTTTTTAGCTTATCTATGATTTTTTTTTGCTCACGTTCTAACTAAGAACTTTTATTATTAGTAGAATAAACTGCTTCACGAAATCTAATTACAGCCAACCAGTGCTGTCCAGGCCGACTAATTGGTCTAGTGCTGAGGTTGGCAACCTTGTGGTGAACTGGCAGTAAAAATGTGGCGAATTTGAGTTTGACAGATCTCACTGTAAAATTATTATTTTCTTCCTGATAGCGTGTGCTGGTTGTTAGTGCTCGTTCTCACTATGTCGGACCGACACTTTTATCGGGTCGTTTTTTGATAGGTCTTACCGTTTAGCCACAAGAGACATCCAAAGAAAGGTCCGCACCGACTTACTTTATGTTCGTCAGTTACAGGCTAGAAGCTATAAGTTTGCTAAATTACAAATGCCTAGCTCATCTGTAAGTGGGTAAACATTAATGTCAGTGAGTGAGTCAGCCATGTGGCTTTATAGTAGTAGTATAATGGAACTGTTCACATACATTCTGACCCGGTAAAAGTGTCGGCCGGAAGTTAATCGCTTTGTAAGATTGTATTGCGCAGTTCACAATTGTGATGACCAGCAGTACCAGCCACCCTCAGTAGTCGAGAGGTGCACACGCAGATAGGACCTTGCTTACCAATTATTTGTTATCATGTGTGTCCATTTTTGTTAACTTTCCACCATGGAGGTTGAAATAAATCACAAAATTATAATCCTACTTGTTTGAAATGTTCCCAGAGAAAATATTTCAGCAAGGATTTGCTGCACCCAATTTTTTTAATCTTTCTAAGGATCCGACAGCCGGTAGACAGCAAAAGTGTCGCTCTGACAAAGTGGGAACGGACCCTTTGATATTGAGGTAATTGAGTTCAGATATTGAGCCAATGTTTCTGTAGCTTATCAGGATTGTCAATTTTAGCGTTAAATTCTCTTACCTTTTAAATCCGAACAATTTTCATCATTTTCGTCTGAGAAAGTTTCATCTGAGTAGTCAAAGTGTACATGTTTTGAATAAACTTTTTTAAACAGAGCGTGTGTGTTGTCTTAAATGTTCGATTGAGTAACCTAATTTCTCAATTTTTACATGCTGAGACGAATTTCACTTCTAATTCGCCACATCGGTGGATAAATTGAAACACAAGTTGCCCAACTCTTGTCCCTAGTGGTTAGCATTCCTGGCTATTATTCTAGAGGTCCTGGGTAATTAAAGGCACCACATAATCATCATCCCATCATACAATCGGGGCAAAGTAGGCACCTACATGGTGCTGCAACCTCAGAGGACGGGTTACATATCTGCTAGTGCGAGTAGAAGACCTAGAATGTCTGGCCAACACACCCTGGAGGAGTACACATTTTTTAAGGGTTATGTAAAACATACATTTGACTTTAATTAATGTTTTTCTCTTGAGTGCATGCAATAAATAACATATTATATTACATTTATTTTTGCATTCTCTGTCAATAAAATTAACAATGGTTTGAAGTGACGGGGAGATAGTGGTTCGAATCCTGGTCAGGTTAACTTAGGTATTTACCAAGGCCGTAGTCGGGGGGGTTGGGGGTTAAAAAAACTCTTCCCTCCGAAATGTTACGAACAAAATATATATGGCTTTATTTATTGTTCAAACAATATCAAAATTAATGTACAATTACAAATCAGGGGGCTGTGTTACCATAAAGATTACTTCAGGGGGCTTCTAGAGGTGTTTAATATTTAGAGTTTTTCCTAGCCTTTGGTGGTTAGTGGGCTGTGTTGTCATAAAAAAAACTTCTTAGAGAACCTCTATAGATGTTTAATATCTGTAATTTGTCCTAGCCTTCGGCTGTTAGGGGGTTATGTTACCATAAAAAAAAACTTTAAAGAGCTTTTAGAGTTGTTTAAATATATAGATCCATCCCATCCTCCGGATGTTAGGGGGTTATGTTACAATAAAAAATACTTTAGATAGCTTCTAGAGCTGTTTAATATTTATAATTTGTCCTAGCCTCCAGCAGTTAGGGGATGTATCCACTATAAATATTGGCTGACTAAGGCCTTGGTATTTCCCCACCTCCTAAATGGTTTCCCCCTTTCCCTCCACGCAAATACAGGTATATTTAGTCTAAGGTTATACCTGCCTTATACTTATTTTATAAAATTAATCAACATAAGCGTATAACTCTAACTGGTATTAAGACCAGATGTGAAAAAAAAATGGTAACCCATACAAAGGCCCGTGTCCGTTTTGCCTGGTTCTTAGATTACATGAAGGTCGGGGTTTCTAATCCCAACTGAGTGTACCGAGATGTTTCTACCAACGTTATTTCCCACTATCTCTCCATGCAAGTGCAGGAATATTTCCTCTAAATTACACCCTCCTTTTATCATGATAGTGGATAGCCCGGACAGGTAGTAAGACACAAAGCACGAGAAAAACATGTAGCCTATTTTATCCAAGAGAAAATAGCTCCAGAATATGTTTGATACTTATTTAAAATTAGGTAGTAAATTTGTCAATGTCACAAAACATTAAACAACTATTAGCAAAGTTTTCTGTAATGTTCTTTATAAAATTGAATACGTGTATTTGTATTCGAATAATATTGTGAAATTTGGGAATATTACGTTTCATACTGATACAAATAACCATCAACATTTTAAAACTCTTAGAACGGATTTCTTTGAGCGAATACGTCTGAAATAATCCTACTACTTTTTTTTTTGCCCACATCATTTCTCTTCGCCCAATTTCATTTATTTCCCCCTCTCCTCCTCTTTTTACTCCAACTCTTGTCTATGCGAGAGCTTCCCTCTTTTAATACCCTGTTTCTCATAGCAGTGACCAAACAGTGTTAAAAACTTCTCCAATCTCATCTGTCCCTTCTTCAACATAACACATGTGTACATAAGAGCTTATCCCCCTTCTGGCAAACCTGAGCCACAAAGGAGCAGGATGTTTAGGGGCGCAAAACCTCCCCATCAGGTAGTTCAGACACCTGCATTCAATACCAATACCCTCATCCCCTCACACAAACACACACATTCATCCACAAATAAACTTTTTTTCTTTACATCGCCCATACAGTACTTTTTTTTTCCCCTCAGAAGTTTCAAAGCTGCGTCAATAGTATGTAAAAGCCGTGATCGTTCAAAGGTAAAACAAGCTTTCTCCAATATCAAACAACTCGGAAATATCTTGCTTATTAGTCTCCATCTATAATTGAAAGTACAACTGGCTCAAAAATGTTCAGAAAAATATATGGGAAAAATTTATCCAAGGAGCTATTTAGACGTGGATATAACTAAAATTCTGATATTGCTAGGAATCCCACTTTCAACAACTAACATTGATTGAAAGCCACTAAAATTTTGCATTCTATAAATATTTCTCTATTATTTGATTTATTAATTATAAAGTTAATAGATAAAGTTATCAAAATCGTCTAATAATACTTTCTTACGGATCATGTAGAATATATATTTATACTAAACGGACTAAGAATGTAAATACAATAGTTGTACTTTTCCCCCTCGCTGTTGTAGCAGCATGAGCTTCCAGTTTTCTGGAATTCTTGTAAAAAACATATCGTAGTTTGATTCCAGCCGGCGATTGGACTTGAA
Organism: Timema poppense; assembly: GCA_902141375.1. NCBI lineage: Eukaryota > Metazoa > Arthropoda > Insecta > Phasmatodea > Timematidae > Timema > Timema poppense. Next base: position 12,540 of record CABFOV010007852.1, read on the forward strand.
AGAGACTACAACAGGGATCACGAACCTATGGCCCGAGGGCCAAAGGGACACGTGAGGTTTTCTTTTGCACATGATATTCATTGTTTTTTTTACGTCATTTTACTACCAGATCGATTTATACTCATATATAAGTATTAATAAATGTGGTAGGAGTATGAAAGGTATAATTTAGAAGAGATTTATCCAAATTCGCGTGGAGTGAGAAACCATTAAAAAAATTCCCTACAAGTGATTGGAATTATAATCCCGGTTTCTCCGTCATCAAAAAATCAGTCTAATGCGGAAGTGACGCTTTTGAACGCAAGAATTTTCAAACCTATTTGGCCCTTAAGCCTTACTTGAAAATTAATAGTGATCGTTAAACCTCACCAACTTAATGTGTTTCTTTGAAAAATGATTTTATGTCACAATTAAAATACAAAGATGGCACTCTTTATTTTTTGCATCTGTTTTGGTTAAAATTAATTTTCTGATGGAAAAGTACATATAAAATAGTAAGTTAATAATATTTTTTTTTTACTTTTTAATATCTCTTAACACCGCGGCTTACTAACCGTTCAGGTTATACGCGCTTACGCTAATGTGTAATGGTAGGGTGATTGTGAGATGAAATGGAGGACCTACAGTTTAACGTGGAATCCGAACCCCCAGCACAGAAGTCTGATACCTACCCCTAGACCGCCAGGTCACCAGGAACGTTATTACTAGAATAAATGTACCTACATTTGCGTGGACAGAGAATGGAGAACCATTTTAGAAAATCCCCTCTCAGAACACCTGACCGAGATTTGAACCTCAATCTCCCCATCATCGCTAGTCTAGTCTACTGAGATAGTAGCGTGTTAAGTCATGCAGCCACAGAAGCGGGTCTTTATATATTATAATGGTTCAACTTTAGATGACATTAATATTACTCATATAAGATCTTACCAGGCCAAGCCGAATGGAATAAAGTATTAAAATATGTACCCAACATTTGAAAAGATGAGTTTATTTTCTATTACAGAGATGGTTAAGGTCAGGTTCTATATTTGTGAGACATAGGGGCAGGTCATTCTCAACTGCCAGAAGATTTCTATAGCTTTGATTGCCGCCGATGTAAATCCACCTCTTTCACACAAATATACAGTTGAAAACGTTATAATCACTTTTATTATATTGTTGGCCAAAGTTGAATACTACTTTTTGTACGGTTAATAATTAAGAGTTTAAAAAGTTGGAGGAAATAAATAATTGATTCAAATATATAACTATGCTGTGCCTCACTTGAAACCCGCTCTCGCCCCACCAGCGAGGTGCGCCCCACTGTTTGAGAAACCCTGTCCTAACCCATGCACGACCACAAAAGCGGCTTTCACTGCTGCTCCAATCGTTTTTTCCTGTGACCGACCTTTTTATAGTTATTATGAGGCATGATACGACGACCTTGTGGGATAGATTGCACACCTCGTTACTAGATGTTCGCGGGTTCAAACTTAGCTGAGGATAACTCATTTTTTATCGAGTGATGAAAATACATTCTTCGGAGGGGAAGTAAAGCCCAAGTTGAGTGTGGCACGTAAAGTATTCTTGGAATTTATATTAAATACGTTCAGGCAAAACTTGTAGGTTCTTTCTCGCTCGATCATAGAAATTCACTGAGGAAAGAAACGGGAAACTATTTCACTTACAAGACCAAATAACTTGTGCTTTCTCTCTTATGCCGGAATCACGATCAACTTAATGTTAACTTAAAGTTAACTTAACGTAAAGGATCTCCTCGTGTGTTTAAATGGAAGCGATCACGACGTAGCTAACTTAACGTTGACTTGCAGTTAACTTAACGTAAGAGATTTCCTAGGAGGTCTTTTAATTTAAGTGAACGTTACTTGAAGGGTATCACGTGATCTAGCCAACCAATCATTATGCAAGTTACTTCAACAGGGATATTAATAATCCATTTGTTGGTTTTAAAATCAAGGTTTATTCTTTAGCTTATGTTCTAGTGATCAGACATTGAAACAAAGTAATTAAACGAAAATAAGAAAGCTAAATTTATCAAAAAAAGTTTAATAATATATATTTATTATATCGATTGAAAACTGCAAACCCTCACAGATCATCACTTTACAAATAGTACAAATCACAGATCAAAACACATAGGTACTCTAGAATGCAGATGTTTGGCTCGAGTTGTTACGTTAAGTTACGTGAATTGTGATCACACATAGGTTTTATTAAGTCAAGTTAACTTTAAGTGAACGTTACGTTAAGTTAACGTTAAGTTTATCGTGATCCTGGAATTATGGAGTGGGTGGGTAACACAAGCTGGAGTGTTTTGAGAAGCCTAGTTTGTTATTTGGTGGTGTAAAAAGGCTTAGAGAAACGTAATTTGTTCTGTAGCGGTGCCGGGCTTAGAAAATCCTACTTTGATGCAAGGGGGAGATTAAGCTTGAACTTATTACCTTGTAGTTCTCGTAATGTTTTTGGAATCTGACTTGGGCCAGCATTTAGGTCACTCATATTCGAGAGCTTGTAAATAAATTATGTATGTAATATTATATTTATTCAAACACAACAGCCTAAGCTCATCAATATTTTTCCCGTTCATAATTTTAAAACATGTTTACTAAATATTTAGATATATTTTGATAATTAATTTTAATCAACTTCTTTGATAATCAAGCTTCACGATTTTTGCTACCGTGTTTAAAGGTCACGCGTTTATTTCCTGCAGGTACTAACTTATACAGGTGAACCATAATTCCTTGAGACCAAAATGGGATAGGAGGGATAAGGGGGGAAGGTTGGGGTGGGGGAGTACATGGGAAAAGTCAAATTAAAAAAAACATTTTGCTATTAAAAAAATGTTTTTATAACATAACAAAACAATCATTCTTCACAGAACCCACACCAAAACTTTTATATGGACGTAGATGGGGACTGCATTTCATACTGCTCATACCATGAGTTGTTTTTTTCGGACAAATATACTTTGCGCAACAAATGTCGGTCTTTCAATACCTCGTCATAAAACTTATAACCCTCCATGTTACCATTTTGTCCTACAATTAGCATAGCTCTCATTTATTCGACACTAAATCTACATATTACCTTAGACCCTATGCTATTCATAACAGAAGATATTCTTCCCACGGATGCTGTACTTCCTGGCAAACAAAAAGAATAAACTCTATTACATTAAAACATTCCTAAAAATATTAACATTTTTCTCTCATTTTAGAAAACATCTCTACACCCATCTATCAGATACAGAAATATTTTATTTATTCCATACATTTATCTTACTAAAAACTATAGCTTTATGATTGAAAAAAAATGGGACGAAAATGGCATTTTCACTAAAACGACGGGACAGCCGGTACATGGTGAAAAAACGGGACTGTCTCGTCCAAAACGGGACGTATGGTCACTCTAAACTTATATGAAACACATATATAATTGATTATTTGATATTTAAATATTATATATTTAATTTGTTAATTAATAAGGAACAATATTTTTTTCCTACATTTTTACTGATGAATGAAAAAAGGAGGGGTAATATGATGAGTTAATCGGTTTACATATATTCTAACTTTTGGGTATTTATAGATGTGTCCACACAAAAGCAGTAAATAATGTCATAGACACCAAAATACAAATGGAAATGGACAAAGAAAAAATAAGGTTTAGGCATTTAGGAGGTTATTCAGTGTGGAAGAAGAGAATAAATAATTGGCTAGCACTAAAATGAGCCATATTTGTGGTATCCCTTTGGCAGTAGCGCAATGGACTGGATCGTCAGTGAACGGGAGGTCGAGGTTTGAGTCTCGGCCACTTACACTGAGGATGGATAGCCACTTTTGAGTAATCATTACAGTTTTCCAATTACTTATCCACGCTACTCCCGCACCTCTATCATCCCTAACCCCCTAGATTAAATCGTTAGCAACAATGCGACTAAACGTTTTCACTAAAAAACAATCATAAAACAATGGAAAAAGTAGTGACGATATGAATTATGAAATATGAAACCTATCTCGTACTTAGTGAATTTCTGCATCGCGTCTTTCTAAAATCTAAAGTAATGATACTTTAAGCCTTTCATCACCCACCAGTGATAAGTTCTTGGAGTACAAAAGGGGTATGAAAAATGAAGGGGGTAGGTTGATTCCAAAAATTGAGATTTTAGTCATAATTTTATATTTACCTAAAGAAGTGAATCTGATCAATCCCATCCATCCTTTCAGGTATTCATAGAATAAATATTAAAATTTTATCAAACTTGATGGGCCGCACAGTTTGAAGAGAGGTGTACGAAGCTTCTAAATCAATCTAGAAGTCGAATGTCAAGTTTCCTTGCCTCATCTTCGACACCCCCAAGAACCTTCGCATATACGAATCATTTCCAACGAATATGGAATCGATAAATTATGAACGTATTGGAATACTAATTGACATAAAATCATTTTTATAACAACTACTAAACAGTATGTTACCACCGACTGGTGGCTATATGATATATATAAAAACGTAAGCGTATATAAACTAATGTGTCAGCATAAAATAATAGGGGGGGGCATGTTTTCTACTATAAAACTTTCTATTAAAAATTAAAAATAATATAATTAATTCACTAAGCGTATTGAAGTATTTCGTCTAGTGTTAGAGAAAAAAATAATTTCTAGCTTAAATACCTAAATAAAAGCAACTATTCTAAATCCAAGATCAAACTGAGACAGGAAAGCCACAACAACCCGTACCTGCATCGGTAGACTCATGGTTTAGCCCATCGCTTTCGTGTTGTATTGGACAGTTAGTGACGGGGAGATCTGGCTTCGAATCCCGGTAGAAAGTACTGAGAGCGGTTTACCTTAAATGTGTTCCCACTCTTTCTCAACGTAAATTTTGCTAAATTTCCTCTAAAATTCTACCTTCCTCTTTACTAATCAACAACTTAATAAATGTATGCGTATAGCCTTAGCAAGTATTAACACACGGTGAAAACAGTTGTACTCACTTGATCGTGGTCTTATCTGATGTACCGGTGACGAAGAAGTTGAGGTATGAATCTCTTTTATAGGCTCACATATTTTAGATAGTTTTTCCTAAATGTTTTCCCACTATTTCACCGTCAAAATGCAACTATACTTCTTAAGGCCGGTTTTATGACTACCGCATAAATATTGTTATCGGGAGGTTAAAGTTAGCAACCAGATAAAGGATAGCAGACACTTTAATATTTTACGCGTATTATGAACTAAATTTATTTGTCGGATAGTTGAATGTAGGATAAATATTTTTTTATCATAAAACGCAAGGTTGGTACTGTTTTTACTGGTGCGCACATGCGTACAACCTGGCTATTAGCTACAACACTCAGCATTATTTAAATAATGTTGGCTAAACGAGTGCGAGTAAACAGATGGCATCCCGTGGGTGCAGAAGCTGAGATGTCTTGCAAGTTATAATTTTGGTGTCTGCCAAAATGTCATTAGTTTGGTACAACGTTTACAAAATTTCATTTATTGTACTCACCTTTTGATAATTTATTCTTATATAAATATAACTCTACAAATAGCTTGTCAGTTTATATAAAAGTGTGAATTAAATGTTCTAACTTTATATAGATGGAGCCTAGGCCTGTGCTTACTAAACGTATGAACCAATATTTTAATCTAAAAACAGATTCTGATTGGCATGAGAAACAACGCGTCACTCTGGCAACAACCATTTTAACTTTCAGATAAAAGTTATCAGGTAATTAAACCTCCCGATAGAAATGTGTTGTATAAATACATTTTATCTGCCAGATAAATGTTATCTGGCAGTCATAAGATGCACTCTAAACTTATCCACCAGATAAAAAAAAAGTATCTGCCAGATTAATATTTCCCCAGGAGTCATAAGACCGGCCCTTAGAAATGTTACCTCCCTCACCGTTTTCCTCTTCGATGTAAATATGGGGATATCCTTGACGGGTAGTAAGACGTGGAGCATTGGGGAGGAAACGTGAATATAGTGTGTTCTTCTATTGAACCCCTTTGTGGCGGCTTGTATACTTGTGAGGCAAATCCGAGCGCTTTAGAAACGCTGTGTGTATTCTTCTGCTTCACCTACCCGACATTGTGCAGCCTCCTCCAAAGACATGGAAGGTTCTGAACGTAATTGCACAGCTGTAGGGCTGCCGTACGACCTTTCTCAATCTGCCCCATGGACGAAATAAAATGATTGTATTATTGACTAGTTGCCTGTGAGGGAAGTAAAAGGCTTTCGCTGTTATGTTTTAATAGAGCGTAAAATTATGATTTTAAAAGATGGTAACATTTATTATTCAGTTCTTTTGAGACTCAGCTATGATCTCTTCATTCGTGCCTAAATCGCAGTGTAGGGGGTCGTTTTAGTAAGTTCAGTAGCGAGTTTCTAGAGCTACAGTCCAATTTTAATTGGAAGGGCCTTTTAGAAAATACAAACATATCTATTTTTATGACCAAAATTGATAGCAATTTACTATTTTGTAAGTGTTCTTTTATAGGCACTTATAATATATTATATATAAAGTGACGGCTATGAATCATATGATCTAACGTATGCATAAGTAAAGGTATATAGTAACTTTTCTAAATGTCAGATAAGATTCTTCATATAAATATTGAAATTCAATTTACTATGGATGTTGATTTTGTAAGAAAACACTGTTAATAATGGTATTAACACCAAAAGAAGTCATTAACGACATTAAACGTAATATTCGATTACCTTACATTTGCATTTAATATTTTAAAGATCATAATTAATAAAACTACCTTGACCATAAAGCAATAGTGTTAACCGCGAGCCCAATGTTCGATATTCATGTACGTCCATATCTAAAACACACATTTTATGTTAGTTATCTGTGTATGTACAAACCGGTTTTAATAGGTTGTAGCACTTTTAGATGCTCTATATTCTGAGAGATATATCTCACTTATGGATAGAGACTAATTTGTATTAATTGTAATTACAATTTTAGAGGCTATGAATATTGTAAAAGGTTTGTTAAAACGGGGCGAACATACGATGCCAAAGCTGTTCGAATTATTGCTTGAATTTTATGTAGCAATACAAATAACTTTAAAATATAAATATTAAACTAAGCATAGATTTTACAAATTATCAATAAGAAGGAATATTATTATTATTATTTTACCACCATACAGACCGTTTCTCAGAAAAACATCTTTAACTCTTTTCTGGCTACGTAAATTCAGGTAATAGGCGATTTTAATTTATTGTCAGAGCATATATCAACACTCTTGAAGACAATTTGGTAATGGTGGAGGGAATGAGTGCCTGGCTTAAGTTACGGTACAATTAAAAGATGGCACCATATTTTATTAGTAATATTACACAATATTTATATATGTTCATTAAATAGACAATTATTTAAAAAAAAAGTACTAGTCAATATAGTCGGCAAAATATAATCACTAGATCACAAACTTAAAACTTAAGATATAGGTTACTTAACAATATTAAATCCATGACTTTCTAATGCCTGGGTTTGTTTGTATTAATGCACACATTACACCAATAAAGACAAGAATGTTGTGGGTAGCACGATATGTTGCTCCTATAGGCCAGCGGTTCCCAAACATTCTCCATTCGCGAACCCCTTTCACAAACATACCCAAAACCACGCAATTAATTTTATATCATAATTTTTTTATTAAATTTAGTTATTAATTGCAATCAAACTGTTTAATATCTTTAAATTAACCTAATATAACTCCGGTAGATATTTGGGAAAACCCCCACCAAAATTATGGAATAATACTTAACTACTTAAGTACAAGTTCAAATAAGTACACATTTATTTAGCAAATTAAATCTGAAATTAAATAATTAGAGTACTCTATTAACATTTTCTTATCTTTACTGTCACAATATTATCACATTTCACGTTTTTTTTAAAAGTGGTACTGGAAATTGCTGCTTTTTCATAACTTAAATAGCCTCCTCTAATCACAAAATCCAATGCCAATCTAAGTTTCAAAATTGTTTAAAAGTTTTAACAGCCACTCACCTTTTCACGTGAATTAGTGAGAAGGGTGTGCTTGCTTTGCATGGAACAGAGCTTTAAAGTCACCAACTACAGACGATAAATAAAATATCAAGTCACTTTAAGTACTGAGTCGGTTTCTGTATTTATATTTTTAAATAGGCATATGAAGAAAAAGATGTCTCGCTCAAATACGTAGAAGAAAGTGGTACCAAAGCTGTAATAGCTTTATTCGCTTACACTGGAAACTCCTCCTTTAAACTTAACCAGAAACCATTTCATGACAAAGATTTTTAGATTTTCTCTAATTCAAAATCATTATAAATCTCAAGGAGAGACTTTTTTTCTCTCACGCTTAATGTGGAGGATTCCAAAACCGCTGTCACTTACAGGGGATTGTGATTTCAATTGTTACTATTGGACATTGCTGGGAAATATTCTCTTAAGGTTTTTCTAAGTCCCTTCAAGTGTTCTCTAACCATACTTTTAACATTTTCATCCAAAGAAAACTGGTTTTCTATCATAAAGTGAAAAAGGGTATCAAAGCACTCCGTTTGATTGCTAATCAAACACGTTTCTCAATTTTTATGAGCCATTTGATACGGCCTTGCAGAATAAAAATGTTAATATTCGACCCCTTAAGAGAGAGTTTAAAGCTGTTCATATTTGAGAAAATGTCTGCCAAATAGAACAAAGCCAGGAGCCACATTTTATCTTTCATGCACTTTGCTTTGTGTAATGGATGATTGATAAGTAAAACAAAAACTTAGTGTTTAAGTTCAAACAATCTTGTAAGAGTTCTACCTCGAGATAATTACCTGACTTCAGTGTGAGACAATAAACAGTTCTCAATGCTTCCCATTTTCTCACAAAGTGCCGGAAAAATCCACCATTACAGAAATATTTTGGTGAACCCATTGGAAGCTTTTGCGAGCCCTCAAGGGTTTCGCGAACCACAGTTTGGGAACTGCTTCTATAGGCTATGTACGCCAGTACTGGTGGCACAACTCGTGATGACTTCGTAAGTTCTTGAAGGGAAAATCTGAGCATCATCATGTTTATTTCGATCAAATACTCGAAAATCCTAAAACATAACTCACCGTTTCTCGTAAACTACTTGGACAATCACAGTAGTTTTTTCACCATTTGCTATAAAATCTTATAATACACTAGGAAGTTATTAAAATTTCTATATTCCAATTGGTTTGCTTTGAAACAATTTTTTTTTCTAATGAAATAACTATTAGTGAGATTTTTAATGCAGACATATTTTCACTCTTGTGTACAAGTTTTTTCCTAACTGAGATAGATGGGTGGTATGTGTGTACGAAATGATCATCATGAACTGAATTTTATTTAGATAAAAGACTCATTCCTCTAACACCAATATTTTTCACATTGTGATGTGTTTAGTTACGAGCTCTTCGCGCGCGCCACGTGAAAGTAGATCTATTTATTAGCTTTTCTATCTGTCAGATATGTTAATTCGCGAGGTAATTGGGGTCTAATTAATTATACTAGATGTAATTTCAACCGCCTTTATCGACTTCTTGCACACCGGTTAAAATACCGAATGATCGAAATAATCACCCTAGTGTTCGAACAAACTGTTTTAACGTTACCAAATAACCTTAATTCTATCAAGGAAAGTTTCGTTAATTTAATATATATCAAATTAACTTTTAAGTTGATCTTAAAACTCGAATAAATTGCGCAATCGTTATTTAACTAAAGAAACACGATTATCCTTAACTTGGTATTAACCGCACCAGAGGGTACATGGACTAATTGTTAGCTTAGTCTAGTCTGGATTGCCAGTGACGGGAATATAGGGTTTGAATCCCAGCTGGAGGTACTAAGGGTGATCTTTAATAAATTGTTTCCTACTGTCCATCCACGTAAATAAAAGTAGGCCTTTTCTTTAGCACCGTGTCTTACTACCCGGGCTATACGCTTATGTACCCTACTAACTACTCTAATGGTTTTAAGGGTTATGAAGGCTATAATTATAGTAGTGAACCCACATTTGCATGGAGGGAGAGTGTTAAACCATTTTGGAAAAACTATCCTCAGTATACCCGAACGAGATTTGAACCTCGATCTCCCCATATTCAGTAATCTAGCCTACTGCAGGAGTAACACGTTAGACCACGCGTCCACCGAAGCGGGTTACATTTTTTCTAAAACTATACCTCATCATCTCCACTCCATTTGTATGGTTGAATGTGTACAACAGAGTAAAAAACTTCACATTTTAAGTACGCTCTTTAACCCAAACGCTGATGAGGATGTGATGATTTTCGATTTATTTATTTTAGGTATCAAAAGTATATTATGGTGGGCAGGACATACAGAGCAAATGGGAGAATCTATAACCTCGCTCAGTGTATTGACTGGTATACCCAATAGAAAGTTACCATTGAGAATACCTAGACGCAGGTGGGAGGATAGCATTAGAATGGACCTGAAATCCAGTGGGTGTGATGAGGTGGACTGGATAGATCTAGCTCAAAATATGGACAGGGTGTAATGAGGTGGATTAAATAGATCTAGCTCAAAATATGGACAGGGTGTAATGAGGTGGACTAAATATATCAACTCAAAATATGGACAGGGTGTAATGAGGTGGACTAAATAGATCTAGCTCAAAATATGGACAGGGTGTAATGAGGTGGATTTAATAGATCTAGCTCAAAATATGGACAGGGTGTAATGAGGTGGACTAAATTGATCTAGCTCAAAATATGTACAGGGTGTAATGAGGTGGACTAAATAGATCTAGCTCAAAATATGGACAGCGTGTAATGAGGTGGACTAAATTGATCTAGCTCAAAATATGGACAGGGTGTAATGAGGTGGACTAAATTGATCTAGCTCAAAATATGGACAGGGTGTAGTGAGGTGGACTAGATTGATCTAGCTCAAAATATGGACAGGGTGTAATGAGGTGGACTGGATAAAGCTAGTTCATATTAAAGATAGGTGTCGTACATTTGTAAGTGCAGCAATGAACTTTCAAGTTCCTAATGCGATAAAGTAAGACACTACCTGTACCTGGGCACTGGGTTCTTAGCACAAATATTTTTTAAGACCCCTCGGGCGATTGGCCCTTTTCATTTGGAGTGGAAATGCAGAGCCATGGGAACAAAAGGTTATCTTCAAGAATATTTGTTGTTTTGCAATTTTTTATTTTTTTTCGGAAACGGTTTGTTCAAGAATAGAAGCAAGTTGATTAAGTTATACTTTGTATATCCACACATACTCTATAATTTTAACAGTGATAAAATATCGATAAAATTGATATTTTTCAATGAAAACTGCCAGCTTCATAACAAAAAGTAAGAATATGTAACAATTAATAAACATCGATACATTAGCTTAGAAGGGGTGTTGAAAATATTAAAATAAGAATTTCACTCGTTCTCGAAAAAACAGATATTTCCAAACGTATGGTTTTTCCGCAAGACCTGTCCGGTAGCTAGCGCCATCTACGGTTTCCGTGATCCATCTGTTCTTGTTGGCGCGGAAAGGATAATTTGGTCAGTTGTGAATCCACGCCACGCCTTTAACCCTCCCGCCCCCCACTCTACAAAAAATGCACTCGATATGGTTAAGAGCCTTAATCTGAGCGTTCACTAGGTCGGTGGGGCGAAGCGGCGTGGTGAGGGGTGGGATGTGGTTTGCAAGAAGAGGTCCATCCATCATATCGCGGCGTGAGTCGGTTTTGTCCCCTCCAATCTGGTCCAGTATGCCAGTATTTGTGTAGGGTTTTAGCAATATTTGTGGAGACATTGATGAATAGTGACGAGAATTTTTATTTTTGTTTCAGTGGCGAAGACAGAGGAGGACGATAAAGCACGAAAACGGAGAATGGTGGTTCATGAAATCAACACAAAAAAAAGACAACTTCGGAGAACACCATCACCTTTTTCCATACATTCACTTGTTTACTGGACTGTTGATCTAAAATTTCAAAACTGATGAACATCTGTTGACTCGATTGCTGATCTGTTGATAACGTCTCACGTTGTGGACTACAAATCTTTCCGAGGGTATTCGAATATTCCTGAGCCCAATGAATTCCGATCCATTCTCCCGTCCATGTAGGCATAGAGTAACGGAGCGGCGCGGTGCGGCGCCTACCTCAACACTTCTCAGAGATTTCCCAGAGCGGCTCTGACCAACTCCACCCCGCTCAACTATATCGCCCTAATTGACGGGACTCCATGCATTCACATGCAATTTGTTTGAGGGATGTCCGCGCCACGCCACACTGCCCCACCGACCTAGTAGACACTCAGCCTTAATATGAGCGGTCTTTAGTTTGGGGTGGGGGGTGGGAGGCAGAGTGGTATTTCACAGTTTTGAGGAGGAGTGCCATTTACACACTACTACTGAACTGGTTTGAACATATTAGCTTACCTCATCTCCTTGTAAGGTTCAAGATCTCACGACCACCTCCCTAATCAAACCTCCATGGCTGTCAGACATGTCAGAACCTGTCAATCCAAGTTGGTGATCAAAGCTAGGGCTCGTCTGAAATGATGCCACATGGACTAGTGCCATCATCACCTTCCTCTCCTGTAGCCTAACTAGCGCTAATAATTTCCCTGGTGGCATGAAACCTAACTAGCAATCCATGAATGATAAGAGGAGCTTATAAATAACTAATGATTGGTAACCAAATTCACTGTAAGTACCATACGCGATTATGTTCAATGAGTGAAGATCAAACATTGATCAAGATGGCCTACGTAGGTTTATGTTGTAAGAACAAGTGCGATTTTTGGTGCTATACAAAGATCATATCATAAATGTTTTTATTTTATTTTGGGTTCAAATCCCACATGGTCTAAGTTGAAGATACGCCATCATGATGTTTAGTTTGAATAAATAAGAAACTGGATGCACATTAACTCGGATCGTTTGACGCTAGAACTTGTCAGATTGGGATGAAGGGTGGACATACCAAGGCTAGGATAGTATTCTGGAGAACCATATTGAAACGTTTGAACACTTTGAGACACGAGGGTGCCTTTTTTAATCAATTAAACAGATATGATATTAAAAATAGCAGTGCCACGTACAATCGCATCTCCAAATATGGCCCAGATCCATCCTTTTTACTCTACAAATTTCTCAGAAATAGCCCATTTATTTATCAATGTGTGTTTGAACCTTCTTGCAATACTTTCCGAATTGACAATAATTATGACATAACGTGATGGGGTGGCCTTGTTTTATAAGCTTAGCGAGGGTGCTAAAAGAGTAATAATATCTGTAGTAAAAATGATGACATAGAATTTAATGGCCATCTATAATGAAGCTGTCTTTGAAATAGGACTTACCACTTTGCTAATTATGTTAAGCTAGTTCCAGTCAGTTAAACAAAAACAATTTTGGGAGAAAGCAACGCAATTCAAATAAGTATTTATTGTGGGGAAGGCAAAGCTTGGGGGATGAATAATAATAATTAAGATAATAATAATATTTAGCACCGCTACTTACTAACCATTCGGGTTATACGCTCATAATTAAGAAAATGAACGAATACGTAGAGATACGCGTCTATTCTAACCACGCTTGTAAACGTAAAGATAAAAGTCTAATCTAACCACGCTTGTAAACGTAAAGATAAAAGTCTACTCTAACCACGCTTGTAAACGTAAAGATAAATCTACTCTAACTAACCACGCTTGTCAACGTAAAGATAAAAGTCTACTCTAACCACGCTTGTAAACGTAAAGATAAAAGTCTGCTCTAATCACGCTTGTAAACGTAAA
>CABFOV010007853.1:0-26346 GCA_902141375.1 Timema poppense
TCACTGTAAAACATTGTGTATTTTCTTTTATTATATTATTATGCCCGTGCGAAGCCGGGTTGGGCTGCTAGTGTATTATAATCGATACATTACTGTATGGTTCGCGGGCTTGTGAAGTCGAAGGATTTTTCTTGAAAGATAAAGATCCATAGCACAGAAGAAGAAAAGCCATCGGTCCCATGTCAACTGTGGCTTGTAAAATAAACCCTGAAGGTATGTGAAAATACCTTTCCCGGCAAAATTCTCAAGATTTTACGCTCTTGCTCATAGAAAGTCTTGTTTCCTGATATAATCAGTCGGTTCAGAAAGGTCACAACTTAATTATACCAAGTTAATCAAATAATTACGTACAACCCAATGGTTTGCTGGATCCTTGACGATTATACCATCATCTGTAAAGCCTAGGCAGCACTGAAGAGGAGAAATAGAGACATAAGGAGTGAGGTAGTTGCCCGTTGTTTTCGTCACTGAGCCAGAAGTTGCTATTGCATATCAGTCTGCAGGGCCCACTGTAATGCACCCACCAAATAATCATACAAGCGACACCTTCACTCCATTAATAACAGGGACTGGCTGTATATTGAATGTTATTTATAGTTTTGTTCATACGACTGCCACTTTCATATTTGTCAGTGCTATAGACTAGACTGAGGCGAATAAATGGAAGTAACAACTTGCCCTAGGTCATACCAGAATATATAGTAGATTGTAAACAGTGATCATGAAGTATATTATATCGAGTTTTATCTATTAATTAATTTTATCAATTATTGTTTCTCACACTGTTTTAGGTATAAGACGAACTTTAAGCCAAAAGTAGATTCGTAATTTTTATTTTATTTTTAATGATTATGATACCAGCTGTTTACAAAGTTATTAAAATAATGGAATGCTTTTTGGAATATTTTGGAAGCATTCAGTTACAAATATATTAGCTTCTTTTGTATTAAATCATAGTATCATACTAAAACTTATTTACTGGGAATGTCATATTTAATACACCAAGTCCTTAGCAGTAAACATGAATTTCTTTATGTAAAGATTTAATCATAGCAAGATTTTTGACTTAATTTAACTTTCGGCATAGAATATAATGCTATAAACTAAATCCTATTCTTAAGAACAGTATAAAATGAGCATTAAGGCAAAAATATTTTTACTAACCAAAGAATCAAAAGGTTTCCTAACATTTAATTTTGAGCCAAGTTGTCATAATTTGGTAGCTGAACTAATTAAGTGATCGTTAATGGCTCGATTCAAACGGTATCATTCTTATAAATTTGGTGCTGAGTTTATTTGAATATTTTTTAATGCATTTCTAGATTATACAGGTTGTTTCCAAGCCTGCTATATATTATTTTAATTACTAACTATAGCTATATATATATATAAATTCATTACCTAATATAAGCTACTCATAATTTATTTTATACTAAAACAATGACAAATTAGTTGACTTGACTAAACAATTTATTAAACTAAACAAATACCTTCCCTATATTAATTGAATTACAATAATAATTCCTATAATTTTTATTTTATTTACTATGTTGGAAAACTGTTTTTCGTTGATTTCATATTCACGATTAAAATAGTTTGACTTTTAGTTTGATTAAATCAGAATTCTCACGGTTTTAGATCAAACAAAGGGCCTTTTTTTAAATTGATTTAAAAGGCATCAAACTGATCTTATTTTTCTATAACAGTATTTTTAAGAAAAATACAAAATCAATTTTGATAATAGGGCTTAAACTTAACACGGATTGCTCAATAGAATAAAAACCCAAATGAAACTAGTTTTATAGAAGAAGAAACATTTCACCCGAGGGTGTGTCATTTGTTTGAAATGTTTAATAAATATGGAACCAGAACTTGGAGGCAAATTACCTCGACGACAAAAACTTAAATATTCTTCACTCACGTTAATTACAAGTTATAACTTAATCCAAGGTGCGAGACACATTTACCTACTCTTATGGTCATTGAAAAGTTTAATTACATATAGCGGGGATACAATGTATATGTTTGATAGATACTTAAATGGATTTATTATTTGTTTATAGATTTTGACCACTAATGTTAGTTTGAGTCTTTTATGATAATCGAAAAATTGTTAAAATAAATATAGCTTTAGATTCATATACATTATGGACATATCTTTCCGCTTTGACAATTTGCATGAACTGTAGTGAGTATTAGAGATTTGAGATATAGTTTTTAAATATCGATTAATAAATACATGAATACATTTTCAATCTGCCATAATATTAAATGTGTGTTTAATTGCGGATTTTTTTTTCCCTGTTATTAAATGGTTACTAAAAAATATTATTTATGTGATAAGATATAGAAGGTTATTTTTGAGGAAATTTTCCAATGCAAGCGTGGAAGGAGGATGGAAAAACAACCATTATAAAATATTTGCAGACCCTTTATCACCAGCCAACTCGGTCAAGAATCGACTCCTTATCTCCAAGTTAACTGTGACGTTGCACAATGTGAGTCTAACACTTTAAGAATGCACATCCATTTTTATGAATATACCTAACACTAGGGTTGGTTGTGTTGTATTGAAAACCTTTACAGATATTAGGTTAATTTGTGAGAAGTTTACTAATATAGCTGAAATAATATCCTAGCTAAGACTCTTAAAATGAGTTCAAATCCTCACCGGACTTTGAATTTACCACTTGATGAAATGGGTTCCTACCAATATCAACGTGTTGGCTTCTGGCAATATAACAAGGGACTTTTTAATCATTCACGTCATTGAGAGAATTAAAACACCTCAAATACTTTTAGGAATGCCCCTGTGATGTAGTTATCAGAGTTCATGGCTACAGACCTAGACGTCCCGGGTTCTACTCCAGGAACTTACAGTTTTCCTGTGAAGTAGTGGGTCTGTAACGGAGTCAACTCAGGTGCATGAGAACCAAAGAGGAGCTAATTGAATGAAAAAGTAGCAGTTCTTGGCTAGAAAACTGAGATGAACGGCCATTGTATTATTTTTTCTGACCTAATGACACACTATATCTGCAGAAGTTGACACCATATTCATTAACAGACGGCAGTGGCTCGATCGATATGGCTCTATTGCGGGCTGATGAAACGGATATTACTTATGATATAACTATTAGCGCCTTAAATATATGTGTATTTTTTTTAAATTAATTATAAATATATAATTTTTACATTTATTTGTCATTCAACTCTACTTACCAAAACTGTTATCGTATGTTTCTACATATCTTTTCCGAACAAAAAAAATAAAATAAAGGTGTGCCAGTATTGGTATCTTATTCTAAATTTGAATATTGGCTAATTTACTTACCTTACTCCTCTCAGGAATATGCTTAGAGTAATGGTAAGTTAATTTTTCCCCTCACCCCACCTCCCCGACCACTCTTCACTACACCTCCTTGGTCGTGTGGTTAGTGGGAGTGCCATATAGTTTCTTGAGGTTGTAAGCTTACAACATAGAACAACTGCATACAAACATATATTACAACTCAGCTGGGGCAAAAGCGGGGTTTTTTTTTTTGTCGTGGAAGATATAATCATAACTCACACAGCTACGGTTTTCCAGAGGACGAAGTGAAATTTAATTTGAGGAAAGAAGAAGAAGAAGGAAAAAATAATCAAACTTCCAAGTAGAACATTAAGGGCGCCCTTTAGTTTCGTAGCGTGCCCCCGTGGAAGGGTGTAGAGACAGGGGAGCCAACCCTAGCAAATGGCGGGCGTACTCCGATAGTTATAATGTATGACTACAACCAACAGTTGAAAAGTGCCACCACAACTTTGTCCATACTTTGCTTCCACTCGGTGTGTTTTTATTCTTTCGTGTTCTCTCCCTTCCCCCAACCCCTCCCCATCACTATTTTTTTATTATTTTCTTTCTGTCCCTTTCCTTCTCTGGTCAATTTATTGCAGGTTTCGCTTAGAAGCAAAGGGGTGTATGATGGTGTATGGGGGAGGTATAGGAAGAATGAGAGGGGCTCGGGAGTGTTCTCTCATCAACCCTTTTCCAAACCAACCAATTTTTCATCTCTCTCTTTCTCTTTGAATGTCTGTTTCTGTTAATCTTTTATCTCGCTCTCATATTCTTTCTCTTTTTCTCTCTCGTTCCTATACCCTTGGCCTTCAGGAAGCGGAGCGTACAGAACCGGAAATAACTGATGGCAGGAAAACGTCGCAAAATGAAGTAAAAAATAAAAACGGGGGGCTAAAGTAGGGGGTTACGTTTGGAAGAAACATAGAGATAAAAAAATGAAAAGCAAAGTTCGTTTTCTTTTCTTTTAGTTATATATATATATTTTACTGTGAAAAGGGAAAGAAATCGCGAATCCTTATACTGTTTGATTCAGTAAGTTGAGAGTCAGCCCATCTTTATCTTTATTCCTCCTTCTAAATGGCCACTTGTGTCGTAAGAATATTATAACGTTCGTTATAAAATAACAGTGAAAGCATTTCATATATATTTTTTCTTCTTCAACAGATTCGTTGTTGTAGATGTCAAGTAATATTTTCACTGTCCTAAAGCTATACATATATATATTTTCTTTTTTATTTCAATGAAAAATAATTGAAAAAGTACTAAAACGTTGATGAGAAATGTATTCTGTAAAATATCACCAATCCACATTTCCTTTCTATTTTAAAGAGGGAACGTTTTTCATTTAACTGTGGAAGGTACTCAAAAATGGAATATTTTGATTTCTTGTTTATCTGTGATACGATTTCAATTTTTTTCTTTCAATGTGTTTTACTATCCGTCCAGCCTATACGCGTATTAATTATGCTAATAGGGTAATGATGAGAAAGGTAGATTATATCCGTATTGGCGTTTAATGAGATTGGGCTGTTATAAAGGGAAGGTCATCCTCTGCATAAAGACCAGGATTTGACCCTTAACATCCCTGTTACCTGCAAACTAGACAAGATGAGCCTAACTTAGACCACCTGCTCATCTAAACATTACAAAACAATTTAAATTGGGCTAGAAGCCTCCTCAATCTTCATTTATTTATTATCTTTTTGTAGTTGAAGAGAATGTTTGGTTCAATTCATGAATGGCGACGGATTTAATGAAATATGGTCCTGACTTGGAAACAGGTGAGTAAATAAAATTAGAACACCTACACTAGATAAACGCTCCAAGACTCAAACATATATGTGGTCACGTGGTTTTTAGACGTCAGATTCAAGGTATACTTGCTTGAAAGTGACCTTCAGATTGTAATTTAACCGATTTGTATAAAGGATGTTTTACACACCTTTGATTTATAATTTTTAATTGTATATATCCTGTTTATTTTCCCGCTAATACAGATGATCTTATGAGACTTACTCTAGATTTTAAAATGGTGTTAAATGTTCTAGTATTATAAAATTGTGTCGGGGAGTGTTTTTTTTTGTTTTCAAATAAATCTTTCACTATCATTTATCATATACTTAGTAATTTAGTAATTTAAGCACTTCCATAGGTTCCAGACTTAGAATCTTAAAACTAGGTTCACAACACATCATGTATCTACAGATAGCGACATTATCGTTTATTAAGTTGTATCTATCTAACCTAATGTTTAGTTAGAGTAAAAAAACACTATAGATTTATCATTTGTTAAGGTAGCTTCTAATAAATACACTTATTATCGTAAATAAAGAAGGGAAAAACATAATATTGTTAAATATTATTTGGTCATGCACCCGAGCTGGGTTCAACCTTGGCCTCCCTTTCATTGGAAATCCAGTATATTGTGATTTGGAAGATGAAGACAGTAAACCACCATTTTAATTAGTAAAATTGTAGCAGCATGATAACAAGAAGAAAATGTATATTTTAAGTTTAGAATTTTAATAATATCGTTAAATACATTTATAATTTAATCTGTATATTCCTCCTTCCACATAACATTTAGAAAAAATATGCAACGATACCGAACGGATAGAGAGACGAGGACCAGGGAATACTGATTGGGCGTAACAATTTTATAATTTCAGTCCTCACAAACCTGGATTATCCTGGCAATAAACTCACAAGCTGTTACTGCAATGAAATTCTACCAATTCTGAGAGAAAATACCAGTAGTGACTGTGGTATTGTAATAATGATTTTTTGTAAAATGTCTGCTAACGGTCCAGCAACAGGAACTTTTTATTTATTTTACATTAGAATGAGCTTTTGGGAATTTCAAATTGTGGTGGAGCCGATTAGTTATTTACTAGCAGTTTGACTCGTTCTATGCGCTGCTAAGCAGAACCTAAACCATAGTAGATTAGTACTTTCAACAGTCGGCTGCCAGACTGTTTGATAGTTCTTCGTTTTGCAATCATAAGCTAATTATGTAAATCACAAAACAATCATGATACGCTTAATTAATAGGATTATTATTAGCACCACGTCTTACTACCCGTTCGGCGTATACGCACTTAACTAATAAATTTAAATAAATTAATTATTGGAGATAAAATATTAAATTGTCCACCAAATTAGTGGACAAACAGACCGCAATAGATTAACAACGCAAAATTTACCAATACATGATTGTAAAAGATAAAATAACTAATATATATACTTACAGAAATATATTGAAACATAGAATATCACAATAAACTATAAAGTACAACTAAATATTATACTCTGTTACAGAGACATATTAGTAATACGATATATGGTTTTTCTAAAAAGTATCAATGTTTACCGACCTAGATCGTCAGAATTTGTTTATTTTAATTGCAATGTCGCTGATAAATAGCGCTGATTTGTCCTTCAATCCTTAGCTTTGCTATCGCAATGATAGTGGATCCCCATTAAGATAGTATTTAGTTACTTGTATTATTTTATTTTAAAATGTTTTTCTTTTGCCTACAGAAAATTCAAAATTTTCTACTATATTGAAACATATTTCTTTCTACTAATCAATTCCTATCTTCTATTTTTTAGATTCCAAATTCTATATTTTCATAGTTATTGTGGGGTAGACATTATTATTATTATTTAGCACCGCGTCTTACTACCCATTCGGATGTATAATAATTACGCTAATTGATTAGGAATTTGGAAGGTTGAATTAGAGGAAGTGAACCCGCATTTGCGTGGACGGAGAGTGAAAAACAAGTTAGGAAAAACCGCCCCCAGTTCACCCAACCGAGATTCGAACATCGATCTCCCCGTCCTCAGAAGTCTGGCTCAACACAACTAGCGCGACTGCCAACTACGCCACTGAGGTGGGTGACGTTTTATAAACGTGGTAAATTTTAAATTTTCTTCTATGCCAAAAAGAAGAAGATTTTATAATAATTTTGGAAATATTTTAGAATATAGCTCCTCTCACCAGCATAATAGCAATGCGATGACCTGAAGATGTGTAACGCCTAATAAAATTTCGAAAATGTTAACTGGAAGATGAAATTTTAGTACTAAGTGTTAACCCTTGTGGACCAATATCGATATTTTTTTATTGGTCCAAAGATACGAATAAGGACATTAATTGTTAAAAATAAAATTATGAAATTTAAAACCAGGACTCAAAAAATTCTTTACATAAGTATAGTGCAATTTATGCTTGGGTTTGCTAGTGTATATTATTTCGTTTCACATATATTACAAGTTTTGAGTAAATATCTCAATTTTTAAACAATAGAGCGATAAAGTCCGTGCGGAGTTCCATATCATTTATTTTAATTTATGATAAAAAAGAATATCAGTGAATGATGATAAGACAAGAATATGTACCGGTAGTCAATAACAGAATAATAATCTGATTAAAATAAATGCTAATAAATGAGCTAATAATTTTCTTCCTACAGCTATTTGCCTTCCGTTTTGGTTTTATATAATATCTATCTAATATTTTATATCAAGAGTCTATGTTTTTCACTATAAGTTTTTAAAATGCTTTATCCCAAAATCGAAGTGTTTCACAATATATTTCCGTATGTACTTGTGTACACATTTTCCTATATAAAATAAGGAGGTTAAATTTGACGGTTCAATATGGATACCTGTGCATATTAATCTAATAACGTTTATCATATCGTTCAATATGTCTCTGTTGTATGAGGAACATGCAGTAGAATATTTATTTTTGAAAATACATAATAACCACACGTATGCCATATTTATATTGTGAGAACATGTAGCTTTCTACTTTTAACTATATAAGCTATATAAAATCAATCAATCGAAGTTGTTAAAGCTTTTAGAAAAATTCTAAAAATTCAAAATTCAAATCCATAGTTAATATCAAAAGATTAAAATTATCAGACAAGAAACCAGTTGCGTGGTAGAGTGAATATAGTAATAAACTTGAGCTCCAGGTGGTAAATGAATGAAATTGGGTATATTTGTTTGTGAAAGGGAATAACTTTGATTTTAAAGAAGAAACTAGGCCAACATTTATATTATGATTAAAAAAAGTGGTGTGATCATTATTTGGTCTCTTACCTTTTGAGATTAGTGATATTTAATACAATTTTAATTAAACCTAAAATATGTCTAAAATGTGTGTAAACATTTTTTTAAATATTTAAGTATTGGTTTGTTATTTGATTGGATTCACAAAATTAATATAATTAAATATTCAACACCAATTTGATTTGAATTATTATCATAGTAAGGTTAAAATAAATTAATCTATTCAGAACTGAACATTTGTTTAATATAAAATATTGTATACAATTTTTTTTAAGCATAGGATTTGAATGAATTTATTTGACAAAATAAGATTAGCACGATACTCAATTCAGACTCGAATTGAAAATTCATTCATTCATGAGATTCTATTGTTTCGATTCGACTCAGTAAGCCAAGATTCGGATACGATTCAAAATTGATTATTATTGATTTGCACAGGTTTTACACATACAGGTACTGTACATATAGTATGATATTTTAGGAATGAACATTCATAAAATACAAACATACATTTTTTTAAATTCAATATTGATAATGTTTTACAATGATATTAGTATTATTTAAAATATATTGATAAGATCTATTATGTGACAGCTAAGGAGCACATATCTCAAAGCATGAATACATGAAAATTGGTTTAGTGTAATTTTTTTACATCATAATAAAGTATCCTCTTATTAGAAACAGACTGTACAATCATTTATTAATATAAGGGAAAGGCATTCCATAAACAAGTTTTTATTAATCAAGGCAATATTATAAATGTCAATTTTATCAAAATCTTCAGACATATTTTTTTAGTCGCACAATAGCATACATTATTTATATTCATATAATTATTCGGTTGTAAAATAAGACTTACAAGAGGTCAAAAAATATTTCAAACTATTTTTAAATTTTAAATGTTTCAGTTTGATCACATTCACCTATAATCTTTCTTTAAAGTATCATTAAATTACCGAAATGCAGTAAACAGATAAAAAAAACTTATTCATAACACGTACAATTATGAACAATTACCTGACACTACAAATCACTTCCGATAAAAATCGAAAAAAATACAGGGCTATTTTATTTTCCTTTTTGTTTTATTTTGTATTTTTAGAAATCGTGAGATGAATGTGAAATTGTTCGAGGGAAGAAGAGCATTAATTCATCTCAGCTCGCGGGCAAAGTCGTTAGTTTCTTCTTGCCCCATTTCTTGTCAGTGCTAACTAGACTCCTTGACGGACGTTAATGTTGACTTCTGAGTCAAGTAGAAGTATATATATTCAAATTACCTCAGGGTATGAGAGTGTAGTCGACGATGGTGGTATAGGATTAGTTTAAGTGTGTTGGCTACTTTAAGTAAAAATTCCCACACTGTGGTATTTATTAATGGAAATGGAAACTCGGAAAAATCAACACTACCATAATAACCATCAATTATTTTTAGAATGTTTTGTTTGGACTGTTAAAAAAATTACTTTATTTTTTTAAAGAAGGAGATATATACTATATTTTTTATAATACATTTTTATCTCAGAATTGCGATATTTCACGGAAAACTTTGTTGAAAATTAGCTGATTTCAACCTCTTTTTATTATTATTATTATTAGTATTATTATTATTATTATTATTAGCACCGCGTCTTACTACCCGTTCGGATTATACGCACTTACGCTAATGTGTAATAGTAGGGTGATTGTGAGATGAAATGGAGGACCTACAGTTTAACGTGGAATCNCTACAGTTTAACGTGGAATCCGAACCACGGTGGAGGCCTGGCATTCCTAACATTCACATGATGTCTTGTCAGAGGTGAAGGAGGGGTTTGGTAATCAGATACATCTTTGCCGGGGCCAAGGAACCTTTTTATTAATATATATGTTAAATTATAAATACGTAAAATGTAATATTTTTTAATCCTCTAGGGATGTGTACATTGTACAATCTATTTAAATATTTAACAATTTTTAAAATATCGTGAGATTTTTTGACGTTTTAACTCACTGGTAAGTGAGCCCCTGGTCTT
Source organism: Timema poppense (assembly GCA_902141375.1). Taxonomy (NCBI): domain Eukaryota; kingdom Metazoa; phylum Arthropoda; class Insecta; order Phasmatodea; family Timematidae; genus Timema; species Timema poppense. Next base: position 10,432 of record CABFOV010007853.1, read on the forward strand.
GCTCAAACCAAACGAACAATGAGACGCATTGAATACGTTTGGTAATCACGAGGGATTAAATAAGTGGCTTATTAACGCAAATTTTATTTCAAATTGAAGGCGAGAGCTATCACCATTACTCTATATGATTAATAAACATTAAATATGTATTTTTTTATATGAATGGATATTCATATAAAGGGAAAATTATCTTATTTCAAAGACATTTAACGTGAAAAGAAATAACTTATTATATCAAATTAAATGTCTAGGAACTCATACCTTACTTTAACCAACAAGGTAATTTTTTGTATCAGAGTTAGTTTTAAATAGACTAATGAGTAATATTTCTAGTGATATTTAAGTTTCTGAGGTTAAACTATCATACGAGATACCGCAGTAATTAGATATGTCCCTTAGAGTAGAAGACACTCTTAATGCGTAAGAGAAAAAACCTTAAATTATATGACACTTCAAATATTTTATTTAAATTCCCTAGCCGCATTAATTTAAACACGTGTATATATTTAATTGTTAAGGTGGGTATTAGAATGATTGCATTGTTATTATCAATAGGATTGATTATTTCTCAACTAGTATATATTTCCCTCAATTAATTTGATTTAATATGGATCTAAATAAGAAATAAATCGATAGTTTACAAGGACCGTTTATTAATTCTAGGTATTTATAAATCAGCTGTTTGCTTAAATATATAGCACTTTGATAAATGTTTCAAATTAAATGGAGTTTTAATTATTCCTTATCCATTTTATTTTAACATTTATTACTCAATACGTAAACAAAATATTAATAGGCTAGTAACGTTTGTGTTTATGTAAATTCACATGACTTATGAGGGTTAGATTTAACAAAATATATTAAAATTGGTAAACATATACACAATCATAGGAAGGTTTTCAGTTCATATTGGTTTAATATTTTTATATCATCACTAGATGTGCCCTACATTAAAAAAATTAATAAGCATAGCTAGCTTTTCAATTAAATAGAAAGCACTGTTCCACATTAATGAATTATTTAAAATTGAACTCGTATTTAGACACTAAATACAAAAGTTTTGAATACATATATTTTAAATAAACAATATGTCCATAACATGATGAGAAAAATTATGATAAGATATTTTTATAAGTACACCCCTTCTATTACAATTTTTTTAATTAATAGGTTTAACATCAAAACAAAATTTAAGGGTAAATATTGGGACCACCTCTCAATTTTATTAGAGCATTGGAATTGAGGGAGGTTGGGAAAACCACAGTGACAAGTCACATGTGGTATACCACCACAATCTGTGCACCCGGACGAAAGGCAGTACACATCCGTCGACAAAGCTTAAGGATGTTACATTCATTTTAATGATGTGTCCTATAATTATGACGTCAGACCTTTTGGTCAATTTTAGTCACTTTAAAAATATGTTGTTTAGGGTCTACTAAAGTGCTTCTCAAGCTGTTGTCCACGAACCAGCAGCACCTCGCAAAGAAATTCTTAAATTTAGCTATTTTATTTTAGGAACGTCCATGCAAATGACTACGTCTATTTTAATTTTGTTTTTAAATCATTGACGTGATTGTTTACTTTAGTATTTTCATGGGGAAAATAAGTACATATCCATGGGGGAAAAAACACACTCTAAGGCTTCAATTACGTGTGTGTGTTATTTATTTAGCTACTTATTTGTTAGTGTCACCATATTTCGAGAAACTTAACCTAAATACTTGATTAATTTGTTAGTTTAATTTCAAGGTTAGCTTTTAGAAACAAAACTAAATCAACTAATTTACACAGGTCATGATTACAAAAATATACTAATGAAATGTCTAACATTTTCACTTATTAATTAGTTTATTAAATAAAGTCTATAAAATAGATTTTGTATAAATTTAGGTTTGATATATAAAAATGAGGGTCCATCTTCTAATCTCAATACCTTCATGGTCCTTTATACTAACTAATAATTTATCTGGTAAGTTAATTATAATAGGTATGGGAACCTTGCCCCTAAAAGATTCTTTCAATGGTGATGCGACTATAGAAAAGAGCTTGTTAACAAATGGGTGTAGTTTGTTCGATAGATGTAAGTTATTGGCCTTTGCCGACCCGTTCATTTGACATTGTAATGCATGTAGCGAAGTGCCAACGGAGAAAGGTGATCTTGGCTACCGAGGTGGAGAGGGGGGTCTGGTAGAAAGAGGGGGTAAATTTGTTGTAAAGGGAGAAGGGGATAATATGTGAGGCTGTCCGCAATCTCTTTAAGCTCTCATCATCCATCTTGTCCCCCTTTTCTCCCCCTGTGAGGATGAGAAACGGGAAATGGTTAGAAAAGAGCGGGAAATCACGACAATTAGTGTTCCGTCGTTCATCAACCCTTTACTCTTCTCTGCAGGACAAAAAAATAAATTCTTAATCATGTTGATTACAAACGAATTATATATTAAATATCTCTACATCAATGAGCACGCGTATTATGTCAGTTTCATCAGCTAGTCCAGTTTGCCGGTGACGGGAGGTCAGGATTCAAGTCCAGCCTGGGTGTACTAGAGATAAAAAAAATATATTATTGGTTTCCCACGCTCCCTCTAAGCAAACGTAGATTCATTCATTTTCAATCTTACCTTAATCATCCATAATTCTATATCGCAATTAAAATGCGTGTATCTCGAAACTGGTAGTGAAACACGTTCGGGATAAAAATAAAAAAATAAAAATTCTTAAGAAAATGTTGAATCTCGAAGTATTGTTATTTTTTATCTATAATTTTTATTTCAGTTAAAAATATTTAAATAATTTACGTCATTATTGTCTATATACTATATTTTTATTAATTATTACTAGCAACATTATGGATATTTATTAACTAAAAACAGTGTGATCATCTTATGGATAATGGTTTTAATCCCAGTTGGAACAAAACTGTTTTTAGAAGACGAGTTACGAATGTTTCACTTATCATCATTATCGTTTCGCCTAGGACTAATGTTTTTACTTGCTAACAAATTTCAAGACAAATAATTTCCCACTTTATTTAAGTAGTAGTCTATGCTTTATAAATCTGTTTCATGCCAAAATGGAGATTAAAAGTATCAACATTTTCCCTGCCCCTATAAAACTGAAATTAATTAAATTTAAATTTTTTTTATCAATGGGATCAAAACACAAAATGAGGAAGTACCAAGAGTAAGCCTGTTGAGAGACATGGATCTAGCTTTCCTCAAACAAATAAAGAGCTGTACATTTTTTTTCAGGGTCACAATATAAATTGTTAATATAATTGAGAATTTTATAAAGGATATTGATGCAACAGAGCTGCTATTTGTATAAAAACAAATATAATATGAGGAGATCTTAATTCACGTTAATTCTGATCTTAATGGCAAAATTACTTTCAAAGTCCACTTCCATTTATAGGAATAGGTTTTCACAAAATGAAAATATTACAGCTAAATAAAACATTATATTATTTCGTGTTGCTGGCTATGGCTTTAGATGGGTTTACCATAAAACCAAAAGCTGACAATTTTTGTACCTACTAAAGGAAATCTATATTGCCCAGGCAAAACCAGAAATTCAAAGTTTACGATTTATTTGACCGAAAATGTAACTTGTACTTTGATGATAAAATTAGTAAAAAGTTTAATCTTGCTACCAAATTATCTAACGCTGAAGTTAATTTTTCTTATGCGATAATTTATTGGTTAAATACATAGTATAGCCAATTTTCTGTAATATTGTTTTATTTAAAGTCTAAAATTGGCTATCAAAGATGTTATTTAATATATAAAAGGTTTAGAATTGTAGTTTATTTTAAGTCCACGTCGATTGTCGTATTGAAGTGTTAGTCCCAGTCTAACCAGCAGAAATGCTAGAACAGACCTATTCGTTGACGACGATTAATTCAATGCAAATCTTGACGCCTCAGACCAATTTCCAACTTGATGTATTTACTAAGATTCTGATAGGCAATCCTTTATAAAAATAAAAAACACTTTTTTGTAGTCAACAGTTATATTATTTTACTAACCTATTAGTATATTGTAAATAAGAATTTCTATCATCCATAAGAGTTACTGCTGAAGATCACCTGAAATTAGGCATAATTATAATAAAATTGTTCGCGTTACTTTTTTTAATTCTCAAAAAAGTTGATTATTCTCTGAGTCTGAATATAGCTAAACATGGGTATTTATTTTAAGAAATTATTTAAAATGTCTTATTATATTGAAGGTATAATATATGGTTTCTATACAATTACTATCATGGATATATCTGTTATTTATTTAAATGCAATACAACACATCCAATACACACTTAAATCTTAAAGTCGGAGTGTAAGAAATGCGATAAAAAGTTGTTTTTTTTGCAATTTCATACCAAGACTTTTTTTTTTGCCAAAATAAAATAATACCCTTTCACTAAAAATATAGAGTTTAATTTTTCTCGCACGGTGATATACACAGTTCTTGAATATGTCATAGGTGTTCTACAATGTAATGACAACTTTGTTTTTCTTTGTTTAAAAAGTTTTTCATCAAATGTTAATATGCTCCTGGAAGTTGATGGATGCTTCTAATGGATATTTATTTATCTGATTTATTTTGTCAAACAAAGTTTTGCTATAAAATATAAAAAACAGTGAACTTTTTTCACGTCCCTTACACTCTCATCTAATCTGGTCATCATAATGTTTCATCAATGGAACAGTCTACAGTTTATATAACTATTACTTCTACTAGACTATGCATATATCGACATTAATCCATTTAATGTACGGTATATGGAAGTAAAACATCCCAAATGGTATAAAATAGTTATAAATCTGTTCCATTTCATAATAAAAGCACAATATTTGGAAATGTTCTTGATGGATTACTAAATACATCAAGGAAAAGAGAAAAATAAACGAGAAATATATGATATCTTATCAAATTGTAAAATCATTTCTATCATATCAAATTGTAAAATCATTTCTATCATATCTACTGTTTGGGATTCTAAAAATATCACATATTTTAGATATTTTTACTCGCCACTTTGTTTAAAAGTTCCAAAGAATTTGATCTACTTTTACTTTGAAGAGAATTTACTAGATTCTTTTCTGGTAAACATGTCCTTCAAGATATTTTTAAACTGTTCTCCCTGTTTAATAAGAGTCCAATTATTTCGAAATGAATGAAACTAGGCGATTTAATATTTTCTTGATGAGAATTTAGAATAGGAAATAAGATTCAATGCCCTAGCAATACAAAAACGTAAAAGCATATATTCAGAGTTAAGGCCCTTGGCCCTGTCGAGTGCAAGTCTAAAACTTATTTTATGGGATGGTGGGTGGGAGGAGGAAAGGCGTAGTGGGGCTTCACAACTGACCAAAGTATCCTTCCGCACCAACAAGATCAGATGGATCATGGAAAACGTAGATAGCGCTAGCTACCGTACAGGTTTTACGGAAAAATCATACGTATGGGAATATCATCTTTCTTCAGAACGAGTGATATGTTTATAGCAATATTTCCAACACCTCTTCTAAGATAATGTATCTATGTTTATGAGGTGTTAGGTTTTCTTATTTTTTGTTTTGCAACTGGTAATTTTTTATTGAAAATGTCAAAATTGTTGATATTTGATCAATGTAAAAACTATAGAATAGGTGTGTATATAAAAAGTTCAACATAAACAATAGGTTTCTATCCTTGAACAAACCGTTTCCGAAATGAAAATGGCAAAACAATATAATGTTGAAGATAGTCGTTTGTTCTCATGGTTCTGCATTTCCATGCCAAATGAAAAGGGCTAATCACCTTAAGTATCTTATTATTAACCTCTACGCCAATATGGAAGAATGGAAGTCTATTAATCTTATTTTCTCTATTTTCACTAAAATATAATATTTAAAAAAAACTAAAGGTTCTGATAGTTAATTAATTGATATTAATCTTAATGCAAGAAAGATTAAATTTACATATCATTCATATTCTTATGAATACAAGAAAGAGAAATATTTAAATGAATGTTATTGAAACCTTATTTAACTTTTAAATTCAATATAAAATTTCGTTTAATTTAAGCAAATTATCACCTATCATTACTATAGTTAGTAATATTAATTATAAGGGCTACTAATAGTTACTAAAAAATATTTTTAATTATAAATATTCGATATAGTACATATAATTACATATAATTTACATTATTATAAATATACATAAAAATGAAGAGTACAATGCAATAAAAATAATAATAAATTATATTGGGCTTTTGATGTAAATTATATTTTATAGATTCAAATCAATATCTGAGATTCTAGTGACGGGCTTGTGCACTTGTAGTGAACAACAGATGTACCGTATTAAAATCTATTTTCAAAACACGTTCAAAGTTTCAATGTTCTTTCTCTTTCCTTCTCCGTCTCTTTCTGTTCCTTACTGTCTCACTCTGTAATTGTATTTCTCTGTCATTTACTTTATCTATCTCTATCTTGTTCTTTCCCTTTGACTTCTCTATTCTATCTTGGTCTTACTTTGTGTCTTACTATGTATCACTCTCCGTTTCTCTATCTTTCTCTCTATTTGTACATTTCTTTGTCTCATTCCTACTCTCTTTCAAGCTTTCACTTTATCACTCTTTCTTTGCATTCATTTATCTTTAAATCCCTCTCTATTTTATTCTATTTGTCCTGCTCTCATTTTCTCTCTTTCTTTCTGTTTCACAATGATTGTATTTCTATCTCTTTCTGTACATCTTTATGTAGTTCATTTGCTATGTTTAGCTCGCTCTCTACATCTCTATATATCTATAGATGAATATCTGTCACTACATATGTCTGTTTGTGTCTTTCTCTGCTATCTATCTCTGTCTACACTCTGTATATATCACTCTGTTTATCTATCTTTCTTTGTTTCTCTCTCTGGCTCTCTCTTCATATATATATTTATATGGTTTTTGTTACATTTTCCAATTTACGCTCGTTCTATTAGCTAGTATCCTTCAACTGTTTCACCAAGCTCCTTTATTTATTGTCTGGTATTATCTGAAATTTGGTTTCAAGACCAACTTCTCCTCATCTTCCCTTCCTAAGTGTCTTATCCGAGTAGGAACAGCACCGCCAAAAGCGCCACTTTCGCGCACGTTCAATCAAGTTAAAGAGTTTCTCTGAACCGCTGAAGATTCAATTACTGCCGTCTTTTAAAGGCGAGAGGGAATCTTCAACCAAAAGGCGGGGCGCGGAGAAGCACTTCCGTTGTCAGTTACGTTACACGCCAACTGTTTTCGACTCTTCATACCCTTTACACTTTGTAAGATCTTTCACCCCTTTTACTTCCCCCCACCATCCGAACTACTGTCACAGTTTTAGCTTTGTTTATACAAAAGTTTGCGTTCACTTATTTTTTTACTTTCTTAGAAAAGCTCTTTCAAAAAAGAAAAAAATCTACTCTCGCCTGGAAAACCAAATTACCGTAGATTTTTTTAAAGTTTTCGGAGTGAAAAAATATCAGAAGTACCTTAATATTCTTTGATAATAAAAGCTTTAGGGTCAAAACCAGTTGATTGTTAAATGGTCCATGACTAAAAATAACTTAACTAATAACAACAATATATCTAATCCCCTATTCAATGGTCAAATGGTATAAGGCAACAGACCCGCAATGAACTGCCTTTGATGACAATACCGGTTTTCAAATCCCGGTCAGCTGTACTGTATTTCTTTACTAAATGGTTTTCCACTCTCCTTCCACTAAAATGCTCATAAAATTCGGATATATTCCACCTTACTAATCCGTATAAAGCTAACCTAATTAGTGCATATGCGCATAGCCCGATTGGATCGTAAAAATAGGGGTAAAAAATAAAATTACGTATATATAATAGGCCTACTCCAATCCAATTTTGGACGAGCCTTATATAACTAGTTTAACACAATCACACATAAAGTATTTTTTTTCCTTCCGCCATCAATATTATTTTACTTTTCCACGTCTTACTACTCGTCCACGATATAATTATATTTACTAAATTTCGTTAAGTAAATCGAAGGAAGTAGATTTGTATAAGAAAATGTAACATAAGTTTAGTGTAGGGTAAGGGGGCTACTATTATTACACCTTAATTGTATTCAAACCCCAAAAACTCCGTTTTTGGAAATTTGTTCTGTCTGATCTTGACAGACTTGGTGGTATTAAAATTTGATGCTTGACTGAGTGTATTAATGATATTTTTTCCTGAATGTTTTCCCCCAGGAATCACTAATTCTCTACACACTTGTGGATACATTACCAGTATATTTCACATTCCAGCATAAATAAATATCCCATGATAGGACGTGGGGCACAAATATCAACATCATCATTTTATTATATTTAGCCTCCCTAAGATGTGTCCCAGCTTCATTTTGAAAGTGAGAGAAAGATGACTTCCAGTTTCGTTGGCAGTCCCTACTCGTCGTAAGAGATTTTTTTTTATCTGAAATCGTCCTCCCCTGTCCGTCATGTGCTAGCGTTATTGCCGCCCGAAGGATGTCGCGTATTGGACGCAAGAGGAGATGGTGGTTCATAAGAGAGGGGGGAGGAAGGGGAGGCTAAGGGTGCTCAAGTGGAATAAACGGGAGGAAGGGCGAAGACACTTCTATCCGCAGACTATTATTGATTTTGAAGTAAATTTGTTTGTTTTTCTTACATAATAAAAGGACACATACATTTCTAAAGAAAAAACATCCTAACTTTTACGTTAGGATTTTATTATTTTGTTTTTTATTAAATTAGGAATATATAAGTCAAAAATTCTCACGTATGATAACTGTCAGAAGAATACAATTCAGGAAAGATTTTATTTTTTTAAATTTATTAAAGTTACAAAGCCAATTTGCATACATTTGTACAAGAATATACTGCTACTGTCACTTTTCATAGATAATGTATATATTAATGAAATAACATAACATCATAAATATTAACCGTATGAAAATAAATATACTCTTTAAATACTTAAAGAAAAATCAAATTTTACATGTAACAAGAATATATTTATTGTCATGATTTTCACTATCCCTAAATTTTTGTATTTAATTTTAAGTCTTATTCACAGTTCCCATGTCTATTGAAAAAACATTTTAAAAATAACCACTCACAAATTAATAATATAAAAAAAATGTTTCAATTATTTACACTTTCACGCTGACTACGTTAGTACGAGCCCATATTAAAACGTCGAGAAAAAAATTAAATACACAATTATTATCCATTTTTTAGTTAAAAACATATTTATAAAGTGTGACCACTAAATAACTTTTAGAATCGTGAAGAAAATATAAATTTAAAAACTAACTATAAAGAGGATAACGTAAACCAAAGCACTCATTTATGTTTTGGCATATATACTTTAGTTGGAATGCGAGTTGTACAAATATTTTCATAAATTTAAAGCAACCATATAGTTATTAATAACATCATTATCTCTGTAACCTGTTTCATCTTTATATTTTATAATCACTGAGACCCGTACATGCTGTCCGCATGTTCACGCTAAGTAGCTAAATAGAAATGAGGAAGTAATACTGAAGAAGAACTATACAAATATTGGCATGGAGGAACACATGAAAAACATTTAATAAAAAACTCAATAAAATATGCATTACTTACTTACTTTATGGCATCAGGAAATCGATTCATTGCAACACTTACAAAAGTACCCCACCTATCCCTATCTTTACATACTTTAATGCCGGGATCACGAACAACTTAACGTTAACTTAACGTAAAGGACCTCCTCGTGTGTTTAAATGGAAGCGATCACGATGCAGTTAACTTAACGTAAGAGATGTATTGGGAGGTATTTTACTTTACTTTACGTTACTTGAAGGGTATCACGTGATCTAGCCAGCCAATCATTATGCGAGTGACGTCAATAGGGCTATTTAGTAATTGTTTGTTGGTATTACGACCAATGTTTACTCTTTAGCGTAAGTTATAGTGATCAGACATTGAAACAAAATAATCAAACTAAAATGGGGAACAAAATTTATCAAAAAAATTTAATAATAGATATGTATTATATTGATTGAAAACTGTAAACATTCACAGATCATCACTGTACAAATAGTACAAAACAACAGATTATACTCGAGAATGCATATGTTTGGCTCGAATTGTTACGTTAAGTTAAGTGAATCGTGATCACACATAAGTTAAGTTAACTTTAAGTGAACGTTACATTAAATTACGTTAAGTTAACGTTAAGTTGATCGTGATCCCGGCATTATCCATTCCACCTCATTACACCCTATTTCTACCTGTAGCTAGTTCTTTCCAATTCACCTCATTACACCCTATCCATATCCTGAGATAGTTCTATGCAGTCGACCTCATTACACCCTATTTCTATCCTGAGCTTTTTCTATCCAGACCACTTATTTACACATTATAATTACCCTGAGCTAGTTATATCCGGTCCACCCCATTACACCCAATCTCTTTCAGGTCCATTTTAATCTTATCCTCTCATCTGTATCTAGGTATTCTCAATGGTCCCTTCCCATTGGGTTTACCAGTAACTACCCTGAACACGGTTCTAGATTATTTAATTTTCCATGCATGTATTATTACTTTCTATTGGTAGTGTTTAACTTGTACTTTCTGACCAAACTAATCACAGCAACAGATGTCCTATAAACTGAGTTAAATCTAAAACAGAAAGATCCCAGTCTCCTGATCAATAATTCATCACTGTAGAAGTGAAAGTCCCTATTTATACAATGTATACTCTTTCACTCCCAATGAGAATCCAACCTAGGACCCATAACTCAATAGTCAGATACGTTACTTACTGAGCAAACGTGTCATACATCTAATATACCCAGAGGGGCTTAGAGTCACGACATCATTCTCACTATAATTTATTCACCATTTTATTATTATTGCGTCATACTACCCGTTCGGCTGGTACGCACTTACGCTAATGTGTACCACGGTGGAGGCCTGACATTCCACAAGTTGTGATTAATACACGTCTTGTCAGAGGTGAAGGAAGGGTTTGGTAATCAGATAAATCTGTGCCAGGACCGAGGATTGAACCCCGGATTTCCAGCACAGAAGTAAGTACCTTACCCCTAGACCACCAGGTCACCTTCCACCATTTGATTGGTGATAAATGACAGCTAGCAAAAGCTACCAGATCTACTATCATATATCATTTCGCCAAAGCATTAAATCTGCAAGACCATATATTGATTTCAAAATTAAATATTCTTTGATTTTATTCCCTTCTCCTTATTTAATAAGAGCTTAGTATTCTATGGCGACATGCTTCGGTGTTATTATTGATGTTACACTATCTTTAGGTCTTCTTTATGATAAAGATGATATTCTCTTAGATACATACTATAAAAGTTTTTGAAAATTTTGAAGTCTTATATGTAAAAACTCTCATATGTATTCAATAAGATAAAGCTGATATTCTCTTGAATACATATTATAAGAAAGTTTGTGAAAAGGTTGAGGTCTTATATGTAAATTCTTTTAATAATATTTATTCAAGAGAATATCATCTTTATCATAAATAAGACCTGAAAAAGTTGTAAAATCAACCGAAGCATTTCATCATAGAAGGCTAACATACTATCAAATAAGGAGAAGCGAATTAAAATTAAAAATAAATAATTTGGTAATTTATTACTTTTTACCAAATCAAATATAAACATCACCAAAAAGATATTGATATGTTGTCACTTTCGGCAGCCAAAACTGTCACAGAAAACCGTTTGTTTTTAATCATGCTTCTGTTTTAACCGTTTTTACATCTTCCACTGTCAGTTACCACCACTCCTGTGGTCAATATATTTTAGACAAATTTGATAGCTTTGTTCTCAGATCCTCCTCAGCAGGTACCTATTTTTTATTTTAAATAAAAGAGGTTATGAAATAAAAACAAATAGCAAATCATAGAATATGAAATGGTGTGCAAACGGCAGGTGAAAGTACACACCCGTGGGCAAAGAGACATAAATACAGAGACAACCCCCACTTGGATACATACCTCTGACACACACTCTGCTTCTCCAACCTACCCCTTATTTTCTGTTTGATCTTCAACGACCATAAAGTAGTAGCCCATGCTCTAAAGCGTCGCGCCGCTTTGCCGCTCCGGCACAGCCGTCCGTTACCATGGCGACGGGGGCTAGAAGGTGTGATTTACTGTGGGCTCGTGCATCATAGCCCGTGGAGCGCTCTCTATGGCGGGATACAACTACGAGAGGGGGTGAGAGAGGGAGAGAGAGAGAGGAGTCGTATATCAGACTGCGGACAAGGGGAGTCTTAGGCGTGGGGTCCGAACCACTGAGCGTCTCTTAGAACTATGCGCTAGAGAAAGGAGCTTTGTGGTTTGCAGAAGTGGGATCTGGAATTACAGGCGAAGTAACTGTATTATTGTTATTATCTATGTGTGTTATTTCAATCCAATTTGAAGGGTTCTCAACGATGGGGTCTACCCAGAGTCACTCGTACATATCCAGCTCACTTCCTATGGGAGGATTAAAATTTAACTGAAGCTTGGCTAGGGTTCAAAGTCCTTCTAAGATAACTAAGTTCACGTCTTAAGCTCAAGCTCAGTGCTTATAACTATAGATAATTTTTTTTGTTGGAAATAAAGTAGTTTATATATAATCTTTCTATTGTTTAAGTAGCCTATAACCCTATAACCAATTTGGTCGTCCAGTGGTCAGAGTTCCTGGATATAGATACAGAGATACCGGTCTTGATACCCAGTGGTTCCAAATTATCTGTGAAGCAGGGTTTCTGTAAATGGGTCAACTTAAACTCACAAGGACTAACGCTATACTACTTAAATGAAAAAGTAAGAGTTTTAGTCCAGAAAACTAAGATTAATGGCTTGAGATTTTGTTGTGCTGATCATAAGACACCCTAAATACTCAAAAGTTGGCATTATCTTCGCCAAAAGATTATGGCTGATATGCAGATATGCCTCGATTGTGTTCTGACGCAATAGTCTTATTTTTACTTTCTCGCTATCTTACAGGAAGAGAGAGAATGTGATAGTCCAAAAAAATTGAACTCGAGATTTTTATGAACCTCAACGTTTCATGATCCCCCGAATCAAAAAAGGGGGCTTTTGAATTACCGTCTGTCTGTCTCTCCGACTAGAGCCTAAACTATGTTACCGGTTGGGCTAAATCTTGGTATCTAGGATTTTCATGGGCTTGCTCCGAGGAATTTTCGGAATTGGATATCTAACCCTAATGTTTACTGTAGTAGTAGTTCAGTAGTTTACTGAAGGGCAAAACAAAAAAATTACTCAAAATTGGATAAAACTATTGGGATTAAATTTAATTTCAAAACATTTATAAATATTACAAGCAAAATGGCCACGCTAAATATTTCAGTAACATTATTTTAAGGGTTACGGTTTAGTGCGTAAATTATCATTTTTTTAATCATATATACGGAATTATTTGAGATATGAAATAATTTATAATGGAAAATATGTAGGTCTATTTATAATACATATCTCTTATTTGAAAGCGTACAACCCGAACGGGTAGTAAGACGCGGTGATAATAATAATAATAATTTTATTTGAAAAATATTTTTATAAAACAAATAATTTTCAAGATATACGCAAATATATATATATATATAAACTTTTCGAACGGTAAAATGTTGCAACCGTTAAAAAAATCTAACCCAAAATATTGATGAACGTCGACGCCTCACTAACCCCCGAGCCCTAAAATTTTGGTTTTGCAATGACGTCTGTCTGTTTGTCTGTTTAACCCTAAAATTAAGAGTAATGTAATAAATAGCGAAAAGAGAAAAATCGATTTTCTCAAAATCAGCTCTAATGATTTTTATTCTTAACGTTAAGACTTAGATAAAATGCTCTATAAATTTATATAATGAAAATAATTTAATGAATTAGACAGTTACTGAGTTGGTGTAAGTATTATATAAAATTATAATTCAAAAAGTATGGTTTCGATTTACTCTAGTGACCAACATGTTGTCAGATATTAATTATTTAACATAGAATTAATAAAGCACCATCAACTGGACATAAGTTTAATATACATACATTTTTTGTGGGTAATTTTAAAACCAGAATTACTGATTATTTAATATAAACATTAGAGATGAAAAGAAAATTTAGATCAAGTGCACCCACTATAGCAAGAAAAAAGGGATATATAAAATATACATTATCTAATTTCAAATGGCACCCAGCCATGGTCCAAATCTTGACTTCATTTAGGCCAGTATATTCCTTTAAACATATACAAAAGTGAATAGATTCTTTCTACCCATCCGGGCATTTCCACTAATTGGTTAAATATGATAGGAAAACAATTGATCTCATTTGTTTAGAAAAGGTAGAAAAATCAACTATCTACACCAGGCTGGGTTTCAAACCAAAACTTATCCGTCACTGTTATACGTAACCAATGACTGGTTAGAATTCCGACTGGAGCTATTTACTAAATATCGATTTCATACGATTTCCAACAAGAGTTTGGATAGTAAATAAATTGGTATGGTATTTTACTATTCAAAAAACTCCAACTATAGAATTTATTCAACAGCCATGGATTTCCATTATTAAATCATAGAGGAAATTCTTTGATTAAGAGAAGACATAATATAAAATATAGTGTTTTTTTTTGTTTTTTAAATACCATTTGACTGTCCTAGTAAAATATTGTTGGCCTTGCCAATTATGATGATAATAACTAGAATACAGTTTCTTTAAGTTATAGAATCAGTAAAGGAAATTTAGAGTTTAAGTAATTTCAGATTAATATTAAATGCACCACCAACTGAACTATAATGTTTTAAAAATGATTTATGATTTAAGATAAAATTCTGTACAACATCATTATAGTATTAAAAATTTACAAACTAGTTATTAGGGTAATTCTAGATTATGCTGATTTAAAAAAAAAACTTCTTTGTTAATTATAAAATAACAGTTATAAATTTAAAATTTGTTTGATTTTTTAAAATACATTCTAGACTTTAGTATTAACTTCAGTCAGTTCTTTTAATTCAAATGAAGTCTTACATTTTAAAAATGAAACCAGTTTGCATCTATCTACACGTAAAAGATTTGTTTACTTCTTTCAGTAGAAAATGAAAATACATTTCACCACTTTTTGAAGATTGCTACGTTTCATTAAATTCTTTTTCCTCGTCTCACACAATCTCTCTTTTTAAAAAGGGGTGGAATTTTTATGGTAATGTACTGTTTAGTTCTAGCAGTCATGCCACTCAAAGTAATTGACAACAAACGCGCCATTTCATTTTACAAAGACTCTCATCGTTATCATTTTATTTTTTTAGTTGCTACGTTTTTCTATTCTTTTTCTCTCATTCATGCATAGAAGGCTACTTTTCTTCTTTCCTAAAGTGAAGTGATTCGTAAGAACTGTTAGAATACATTATACATTATTTTTGTTTGAGAAGTTTTCACACAACACACAAACCACGATGAAATAACATATTTAGGTTTTTCCGGATAAGGTGTAAGTAGTTAACTTTATAACTTGAGATGAATAAATGAATATATCAAAGAATAATGCCATGACATAAAAGTAATATTCATCTATTATAACGGAAGATAATGTAATTTTTCCCTCTCTTCTTAAAAAAATGCCTTTTTTTGTGTGAGTCCCACGTCCTTATATAAGTTCAGGTTAACCACATATCTACACTAATAGGCTAGAAATGAGTAAGATAGAATTTCGATTAACTTTACCCTAATTTTTGAGTGTCATCCGATACCACATGACAACATAAACAGATAAACAGTTATCTAAATTCATACAGAATAGGTGACCTGGTGGTCTAGGGGTAAGGTGTCAGACTTCTGTGCTGGCGGCCGGGGTTCAATCCTCGGTCCCAGCACAAATGTATC
>CABFOV010007854.1:7073-26331 GCA_902141375.1 Timema poppense
AACAAAGCTCGACCTACCTATGGCCGTTAAGAAGGAACAAATCTCAACCTATCTGTAGACTTTAAGAAGGAACAAAGCTCGACCTACCTATGGCCGTTAAGAAGGAACAAATCTCAACCTATTTGTAGACTTTAAGAAGGAACAAATCTCAACCTATCTGTAGACTTTAAGAAGGAACAAATCTAAACTTATCTGTAGACTTTAAGAAAGAACAAAGCTCGAATTAGCTATGGCCTTTAAAAAGTAACAAATCTCAACCTATCTGTAGACTTTAAGAAGGAACAAAGCTCAACCTACCTATGGCCGTCTTGGTGCGGACGTTTCTGGAGTATGCCATGGGGTGCAGAATGGCCCAGTATCGATCCACGGACACCGCCACCAGACAGAAGATGGAGATGGTGCAGAGCACCACCAGAAGAGACACGGTGAACAGACACGCGTGCAGGTGGTGAGGGTGACCAACGCTCGCCAACAGGGCCGCGGGGATACCCACAAGACCCACCAGGAAGTCCGCCACAGCCAACGACACGATGTAATAGTTGGTGCGGCGACGCAGTCGTCGTTCCCTCCTGAACACCACGATAACCAGGGCGTTCCCGATGACGGCACACGTCGCCACCAGCACCTCGCATACTGTGTAAGGTACGTTCAAGGTCATGGGCTCAGCAACAAGCTGACCTGGGGACCCTGTCGAGTTCTCAGAGTCGTTCGTAACGTTTCCCAAGGAAGAGAACATATCTTGGAGCGTTACGTCAGTGGTTGTCATTGTGAATTCGGATAGTCCTCGATTGTGCTTCAAAACTATGTTACTCTTATTCCTTCATGGTACTTAATTTATGTAAACGATGAATTAAACAAAGCTTTCAATGTTTGTAAATTGAAATTTTCCTAAGAATAAATAAGCACTTAAAGTGTTATAAATTACTTTCTTAGTTATATGAAGAATAAAGTTATTTTTCGAGTTATGAACACTTTTGTATAACTATTTCTTTGATAGTTTACGTAAATAAATCGAGCTGCCGGTAATTGTATCATACATTTTGCAATCCACTGAAAATACTATTTACGAGAAAAAAGATATATCACGGTTAACAAAGTTAACGCTAAGGTATTTCAGGACGAGTCGGGAGCAGCGCTCAACCCATGGAAACTGTATCGGAATGAAGGTAATAGATTAACACTAAACGGATGGGATAAGAATGGAAGATTTAAACATTAGGACAACATTTGTACGTGTTCTTGAGTTCGACTTGTTGAAATAATAATTAATTATTTCTCACTTATAAGTAGATAACGTTAAGTCAACCCTCAAAAAATAGTTTATTAAATAAATAACTTAATTTGCTTTCAAATTTTGAGTGTAATTTAATACTGAAATAGAACTTTTGATAATGTTGCTAGGGTTAATATGAACTTGAGTTAATTTTAAGATGTCCGGAATTTTATTTATCTGAAAACCACTCAAGATAAAGTCATACAGAGAGATGTAAAACGCTGAGCACATGAGTTTCAATTTCAAATAAACCCTCTAATCTACAACAATGTTCTCTTACTTAGCATTACGATACAACGCGAATGACAGTACATACCGTATGTAAGAATTACTATTTCAAGGAATACAATAACAATAAGAACGCTTGAATGAACTCGTTGATCTCTATACGTTATTTAAAACAGTATTTAAAGTTGAACTTTTTGGCTACTTTTAATGGAGATTGCTATCTCATGACACAATTTAATAGAAGTTATCCTCTTAAGAGGGAAATAGAGGGGTGGGAGGGAAGTATTTTTAAATAATGTCCACATATCTTAAAAATGGTAAATTTGACCTCATAATTTACCCTACTTGAATATTACGTCCTTTTCTTTATCCTGTCTTACCACGCGAACTTGAGAATTGCATTAATCCCAAATGCACGAAAACACTTTTTTTTTTACTCTTATAAATTACACTCAGGGCGATTAAACTCTTGAAGTCGAATTATTAAAATATTTGTTTCTCCCTTATTAAGTTCAGCCACTTAACTTCGGAAATGTTATCGAAATAAAAATCAAATCTAGTACTTAAGTTAGGTAGTGAATATTGCAAGTTTTGATATTGATGAACCACTGCCTTTGTTCACATTTATCGTCAGAAAAAAAAACACATCACTTTTGAAATAATATATTCTAATGGCTCCCAAATTCAACCAGGATTCATAATATTTTCACTCCCGCGATATTCTCTCATATAAAACTCGGACATATTTGTTTGGTTTTCATCTACAAAGCCCGGGCCAACAATGCTGAAGTTGAGTCGAGCAGAATGTTGTTTGTTGTAACGGCGTGCAGCGACTGTGGACTGTCACCGAGTCCACCTCGCGCATGCGTACTGTTCTATCGCCGCCAACGAGACTGACACGTCTGAGTTGAGGAACAAACCGGAACTGTTCGGCTACCACGGCCACGCTACTCCAGTGTCCGGTGGGCGATAAAGAGGGAGGAGCTTTTGTTAAAGTTATAAAGGACGGGGAGGGGTATCTAATATATACTTGAATGGTTGTCAACATGTAATAACCCCGGATTGATGCAAAGATGAACCGATCAAGAGGGTATTTGTTGAAGGACCACTTAAGCTGCGCTATCTCTCTATAGTTGCATACGATCCAAAACGAAGAAAACCGAGTTCGATTCTCGGTACCCACCTGGGTATTTTTCTCATATTGTTACCAATGTAACGGGTTTTCACGTTGTGAGGTTCAGGTCAGTTTCAAGGTTAGAACTGGTTGGTTTGGATTTCACGTCTCCTTGAGACAAATCTGATGCTTCGATATCTTGAAGAAGAGGAGAAGGGGAAGAGGGGAACTATTTTAAAAAGAAATAGACCAGTCCATGGACGTAGAGAGAATTTAATTTAGGAGGAGAGGGGTGTGGAAGTTCAAAATCTTAATTTTATGACATGATGTTAAGACTTACTATTAAACCCCAACAAATAAGAACATTGTTATTTAATACAGCAATGGTGGAACTTTTTTGTGTTGGGGTAGGGGGAGAAGGTAGCAAAAAAGCTTTTTAGGGACTTTATATCCTCCTTTCCCTCAGTTAATGTTGGAAAATTGGATGCTTCCAGAAGATATTTGTAGTGATCCTCGTTGGGAGAATTTTTGAAAATTATACTTTCTAAACAGATATCTAGAATAGTGCTCTCCGCCTCCAAATATTTTTGAAATTTGAATACTCATAATAGCTATTTGGAGTAGTTTTCCTCCTGAAGGTATTTTAAGAAGTGCTGACAAGAATTTTTTCATAAGCTAAGCTAAGCTAAGCTTTATATAAATACTTTGGAAAATTTCGTGGGGGAGGGGGTTTGGAGGGTGTTGAACCCCACACTTCCCCACCTTACGCTCATGGACCGGTCCAGTGTAATTAATCGTAGTCCATTGTTACTTTATTATCAGATTGAAACTTGAGGTAACTCATTCACATTTAAAGTACACCCCAATTTTCTAGCGAATTGGCATGTGTGACAAACAGTAAGAATAAGTTGATAGATCTCATTTCACGTATTCATACATCAAACCATGTGATCTGTAGCTGTCTCTTTTGATATATATATATATATATGTGTGTGTGTGTGTGTGTGTGTATGTATTCAAATATATATATAAAATAAAACTAATAATAATATAGTAAAATGTTACCAATGTTGACCATAAAAGAATATATTTGTATTTTCTAAGAGATGTTCCAAATGTCCATTCGTAAAAAGATAAAGGTTTACCTACAATATGTTCACCATAGCTTTTTACCTGAATGACAGTTGAAAAATCATATGTTTAGGTTTTGGGTTGCCAACACTTGTACAAGATAATTATTTTGTTATAATTAATAATTTTTTTAATTACATGTTATATTTTACATTTAAAATAACTTAAACTTAAATTTTCTCCCACCATTTAATTAATTTTAATAAAAAGTATTTATTAAATCCGAAACAACATTTTAAACATAATTAAAAGTACTTATTCTTTGTTTTGGAATGTTATCAAGAATGTGTAATATAGTGCATACATTAATACCTTTTGATACAGGCATCGTATTTACTTGGAAAAGAGAAAATGCTTGTAATTTTTTTAAATACGTTTAACGCTAAGAATTTTCTGTTTTATGATTATTTTATTGTATTTTAAAATATCTAAATTAATAAAATATGTTTATCAACTGCGTGGGTGCATGCATCATTCTTTTGTTTGCGTCATGATCAATCACATCGTTTAAATTCATCGGTCACCATTTAAAAGCAATATTTGTTAGACCTTTTGTGAAAGTGTTGTCAATACATAATTTTTTAAAGTGGAATAAAACTATTAATAAGCTTAGTGCCCGACTTCAAATAAATATAAATAATATTGGCATAAATTACTGTGGTTAACTATCACATTCACACATTACCATACCGGTATGTGTTTTCATTAGAGCTGTCCAAAGGGGAATATATCAGCTCTTGGCGTAGGGATGTATTAGGGAATATTTCTAGTAACATTTTGAGCTGTAATCCAAGTAAACTCAGGTGGTGAGTGTACTTTAGTTTATTTTCCACAGGAAATATTTAAACTGGGATTTGACACGTTTCGTTCATTTTGACTAGGCTGGACTTGTATAGGTATATGTTTGAATCCCATTATGATAAAATACCAGAAGATATTTATTTATCAAAACCAATATTGGTTTGTTCTATAAACATCTTTACATACTATATATTTTAGGAAACCACGATAAAGGCATGTTTGAAGAGTAATCTTCCTGTAGAAGAAAAAAATGCACAAGGACACAGGAACAAGTTTCAGTGTTTCGAGTAAAGGAGACCATTAGCTACAGTCCAATTTTAATTATGTAAATTATGTCAAATAAAAATTCATTCGTGTAATCATGTTATTTGTCGCTGTCGCTTTTGATATTCTAAATACTTTTAAATAACAATATTATTATTATTATTATTATTATTATTTAGCACCGCGTCTTACTACTCGTTCGGGTTATACGCTTTAAGTACTAACTACGCTATTGGATTAGGAATTAGGAAGGTTAAATTAGAGGAAGTGAACCCGCATTTGCGTGGAGGAAGAGTGAAAAAGCATTTAGGAAAAACAGCCCCAGTTCACCCAACCGAGATTCGAACCTTGATCTCCCTATCCTCAGCAGTCAAGCTCAACATGACTAGCGCGTCAGACAACTACGTCACCGAGGCGAGTAACTTTATATATAGTTTATAGTTTTTATAAAATGTTATATAAAAGGGTAAATTGCTGCTATCTACAAAACACAATGGAGATGCCTTTCCATATTCAATCCCGGCGAGAAAGTGAGGCTAAAAAGTGGGGGGTTGGCCACGTCCCTTGTGCCCAAATCTTTGAGAGGAGAATTACGACATCCATATTTATATTAGTTTGCTCATTAGCCAGCACAAATCCTTTTCAGAAAAAGCACTGAAACATTCGATGGATTTTCCAACAATTTATTTGTGCGAGAAAGTTTTTTTTTTTTGCTATTTGTGGTATTTAAAAAATGTTAGATGAAATCGTCTTAGTGTGGAATGCTACTCAAGGAGATGGTCACTAAATTTAATATATATATCATTGATATTTTAAAGTCACACAAGCCGTTACATTTTTCACATAAATTATCATGATTATAAATGTAAAATATAATACATATTAAATTTTCTTTTAATTTTTATTGTAATTCTTTTTTTACATTTATTTAAAAATAACATTATGTCTAAAGATGTACAAATATAATACCTATGTGTATTTTATTTTAATTTGTATTATAATTATATCTACATTAAAAATATATTATGATTTTTGACTAATTTATTGCTTTAATATACTATAAATTTATGATTATTATTATTTTTTTATCATTTATCCCAAACTAAGGGGTCCGCGAATCAGTTGTTTCCTGGTTAAAGGGTCCGTGTGACTAAGAAGTTTGAGAACCACTGGGCTAGTAGTTCGCTGGTGAGTGTTTTACTAGCGCCAGTCGACAACACAAGGTCACGTGACCGACTCGCCACTATCAAATCAACCGGCGTTCAACTATCTCCGTGTGAACAACGCAAAGGCGCAAAGAGCGTTAGTGCTAATAGAAATTAAACATGGGCTTACCGTAGTCCACTCACAGATGATATTTTAACACAACAACCAACTAGCAAATACTATACTCACAGCTAGTTTCTAGCTAGCTCGTGTGACAGGGCGACTAGCCAACTTTTACTAGCGGTGGTCAGTAAACTAGCCCCGTGTGACACAGGCTTTATCTCACTAGACAGACGGACACGCTACCAACATTATCCGTGTATATCTGACTATGATTTAAAGCTTGTGAATCAAAATAGCCAACTTTTACTAGCGGTGGTCAGTAAACTAGCCCCGTGTGACACAGGCTTTATCTCACTACACAGACGGACACGCTACCAACATTATCCGTGTATATCTGACTATGATTTAAAGCTTGTGAATCAAGGCACTTGAATGGATTGCAGTCAAAAGTAAGAGATACATTTCCGAATGCAATTTTTGTACACTGCTTCGCTCACCAGCTGAAGTTTTTTTCTGGATGAATAAATGAGGAAAAGGCTTCTAAGAGTAGCTTCTACACGCTGGAATTAAAATTATAGATTGGTTTAAACTGTTTACGAGTATAGGAATCAACTAAGTTCGTTTTTTGACAAGATTACAGATCCAGAGTAAAAATGGGATCAAGAAGCGTACATTGCTGTCCGTGGATTTGAAGTATCGATACGTTATTTCAATTTTAATTTTCTACTAAATAAATTTGCTGATATTTTCCCTCTTACTGTTAGATTATTTGATATATTGCAAGCCAAAATTAATGACATCGGTTATTGCATAAACAAAGTAAAGGAATTTCAAGATCAATTGAAAAACAAGCATGAAGAATTTAAGAGAATCTGGATAGAAACCAATCAAGAGTCGGACGTGAATGAGCTTGAAAACAAAGTCCAATAAATTCTGACACCTTTGGTGTAAAAATTTATAACAAACGCCTATACTGTGAGATTTTGGACACTTATAATACAGCTAAGTTATGGGTTCAAGAACTTAGACTCATTATGTGTTTAGAACTCTTACATGTAAATAATTTTGAACAATACAAATGCAGTTTCCCCGGAATGGCTTTCCAGAGCTTGAAGGACAGCTATGGTAATATGATTGATTTATCTTCTTTAAGATCACAGCTTTTAGTCACCTACATTTCACAGGATTTGCGTCACAAAAAGTCAGTGATTTGCTTATTTTTATTAAATAAAATTATCTACAAAATGTTCACAGCAAAGTCGGTGTGTACATTAAGAGGACAATGGAAGATTCTCCACTTGTTCAATAAGATCCCAAAGGAGCACTCAACATATATTCGACCATGACATAGCCGATGGTTAAAGACCTTTTTTCTTGAGAGACAAGCTTTGTCCACCATAGGGCTTCATAAAATGATCATCGAGAGTGAAAGCACCGTCCCCGAAGAAGAAAAATGAAATGTTTGGACCTTCTGTTCCAGGTAGTAGGATTTCTTTTGGTAGTTGCAGGGATTTTTCTTTAATAGCTTTCCACAAACTTTATATGTTGAAGATGGACGAGTCGCACTCTTTGCCGTAACTTCCAATGTCCACAAAAACGAGTCGATAGTTTGAATATGCGACAGCTAGTAAAACTTAAGAAAAATTATGTGTGGAGTTTTATCACATGGAACCAATCTCTTCAGGATTAACAATCCTGAAATGCTTACAGTCAACAGCTCCCAAATAAAAAGGAAAATTCTCTCGGCTTTAGTAATATCCTTCGGAAATAGTTTGCCTAAGCTTTTCGTTGCCCTTGGCATGCAGTCTGGCCGCATCATGAGCCAAATGACTTTCCAAACGTCAATGATGATGTCTCTGGCAATTGATTTACCAATTCGGAATATGTAATAAAGATCCGTAATACTACATCCACTCGCCAAATACCTAACTAAAAAAAACCCTGATAAAGTACCCTAAGAAAACATAATAAGATAGAAGTGCACACGCAAACACACACACTCACACATACACACCGTGATTTTTGCGTAGCTAATCTTTTGGTTAATTTGTTTGTGGTTTTATAGGGAAGGAAGTCATCAAGCACTGGGGAAATGTCAGATACTCTTTCGTTAAATCGAGGAAAAAAGAGAAAGGGCTCAAGAAAAGTGGTTCAGCTGCAAAACCATTTAAAAAAGTTTATTATGGTCAACTTATGTTTTTATCAAAAACCAAGAGTCCTCGGGAAACTGAGGACAGCATCGAAGAAGAAAGCAGGGAGGACAGCCATGGGAATGATTGCCAAGCATATGTTAATGATGTCATAGAAGCAAATAAATACTCCTGCAACTGTAGTATGTACAGTACAAAAGTTAAAGGCAAACAAAACATCTAAAAGAAAGTTGTATGATGTTGAAATAAGGATGATAAAGGCTCTGAAAAATAATGAAGATCCAAACCGGCACCTTTGTTTTTTAACGGAGTACTGCCACTACTGCCATGAATTATTGACATACACTACAATTCCAAATGGGAGTATTTCATTTAATTCTACAAATAAGAAATGATTCAGAAATTCCATCAATAAGCCCGGCTACGACTCAGTTCCTTAAACTGTCTCTTTTTAACTAAACATGTTCGGGTCCATGGAAGTTGGAACAGTGATTCCAGCTTCTTCAACGGAGAACAACACCAGATAAATACACTTGTGTTTAACCAGTGAAAATATATGTTCTCTTTGTAACATTCAATTATTTCATCCCTCTATGTATTTTCAATGAAAATCCTCCAAATTCATTCTTTTAGAAAATATATAAAAATATTATTTCATATTATAAAATATAAATATTTTTTCCAATAACAGTAACTTGTGTTGGATCAATTAACCTCCCCCTTCCCCCACCACTATTTTAAACCAACCCCACAAAACTATTTACAAACAATAATTCTTAAGACATACCTCAAAGTGATGACAATCATCTGGACTAGCAGTGTGCAGTTCCACATTTTCGTGTTCTGACACTGTAAAGAAAGTATCTTTCAAACTAACATGTAACTCATTAAATGATGACTTTGACATCAGAAAGGATCGTCTTCTCGCAAGTCTTCAAACAGAGTGAATAATAAATTTAGTTCTTCACGTTTTTTGGACAAATGGATGAATCCGTATTGTACAATTATGCCTTCGCTTACGATTACGTTGTAAAAACAAACAATCAATGATTTTATTTCGATTTATTTATGAAATAATACGTAGCACAATTAAACTCGCTGAACTAGTCGGTGCAGATCAACGATGTGTTATACCGGCGTCTGTGTCCACTGCCTTATAACATAAGACTATTCGGCCACTGAAGCGGGATTAAATTATTATTCTAAAATTATATAAATCAAGATATTGGTGATTATTGCTTGGAACTGGGGGAAGGCGGAGAGCGTTACTGAACAAGGGACATAGTCACTCGAGAATGCAAGTGTTCTATCTCCAAAATTGAACATAGAACACTTGCACTCTCAGGTGACGAAATGTCAAACAATAAACTCCCTTTCAACCCGCACATGGGGCATGGCTAATATTACTCCATTGAAGAACCACGGCTTCTTTTTATGAGCGAGAATTTCCGAAGATTCAAGATTGCTTTCTTTTGCGTCGCCCCATAGTTCCCTTTGAACATGACTTTTATTCTACGAGTAAGTGAACTAGTTAGACTAGATCATTTGTCAGAATAGTTCAACTTGAACTATTTGTCCGCAAACACTAGATACCCCTATTTTGACTAGACTGCGCACATTGATCCATCTGCTGAACGTCGCCTTCATTCGCACGCGGATTCCAACTTGACAGACATGGCCGTGTCTGCTGCAGACAACTTCAGGGCCAAAGGAGATGGCATAAGCTTGCGATTGGGTGGGGGTGTCGGGGTCAGTTTCCCCCTCCTCTTAAACTACTAGAGGACCACAAATATTCGGAATGTGGTAGCAAAAAAATTAATAAATGACACATGTACCCGGGAATCGAACCCAGGACCTTTAGCTTGGTGTATCAATGCTCTACCTCTGAGCTATCCAGGGATCATCCCATGCTTAGGGTCATTCTTCACTCATATTTTAAGGCAGAGTCGCCAGTGGCTGTGATATCAACAATAGCTCTTAGTAGCCGGTGCTATCCAGAATTGTCTTATTACCCATTTGGTATATACTCAAATGTATTAATTACACTAATGTGTTTAGAGTATGTGTACCCAAATTTGTACGAAGGAAGAGTGGGGAAAAAAATCATGACACTCGACCGGTATTTGGACCCTGATCTCCCCGTCATCTGCAGTTCAGTATATTGCGTGTGTGTCTTCTAAGACCAGGGTGGTCCAACGCTTTTCATCCCAAGGGCCAAATATGATAATCAGTTTGCACCGTGGGCCAAAGATATATTTAGTAGTCACATCAACTTAATATAGGCCTACAAACAACACTTAATAAACAATTACTTTCAATACTTATTTATATATTGTATTTTCGGTTGGTAGAATCTTTCAAATTTTACTTCCAAAAAATGTATTATAGAATATTCAAGTACGCACACAAACACTTACACAAAGTAACTTAGCAGTATGAATGTATATTTATAGATTTTTTATTAGCAATTTTAAAAACATACAATCAATACAATATATTAGTATAATATTGGTACATACATAAGTATTAAACAGCATAACATAGTTTCAATTTAGTTAAAAGAAAATATTTGTTTGTATTTAGTTCTAACCAAACACTCTTCTAAACCGAACAGAACAAAAGAATCTAAGTCGACAATGCTATAAACAAAGAACTTTTAATCTTTACTCGGCACTTGTGTGAATTTCAAGTTCATCACAGCGTCTTCCATTTCCTTCCTCTGCTTATCCGTTTTAAGAGTTGCCCAAAACCTCTGCAACTGCGATCTTTGATATTTCTGTAAAGAAAAAAAAATCACCCTATTTACTCTCAAAGGTCTTACCTTGACTGATTACACTATGTCCCTATCTATTAGCTACACCATAGTGGAACCAAGCAAGGTATCAGTCTTACCTTAACTCATTAAACTATCCCCATATCTATTAAGCTCCACCAAAGTGGAACAATGCAAGTATCTGACAGATATCAGAAGGTGCTCTATTGCAAACATCGACTGAAAGTGACTAATGTCAACCTATTCAGAAATAATTAATATTTGCTTAGTGATTACTATATTATCAATAAAAAGTATAATTTAATGAGTTTAGTAATACTTCCCTAAGGATTACTTTATAATTTACATTTTTGTAGCTTGATGAACAAAATATTTTAATAAAATTATAGGCCTAATATTTTTTACTTTCGTGGTTGTGGCGACAAAAGATAGTATAGTACAAGAAATAATTAACAAGTATTATATTCACACTTTATATCTGGATATAATTGGCCACCAAAATAAATACATTTGTTTTTATACCAGTAACTTAGAGAGAGAGAGCCATACTATATAATAGTTTAAAAAAAATTACAAGTTTTTATTTTATAAACAACAAAGAACACAACCGTCTTGATGGTTTGTATGGCGTCATCAACCGCCCTTATTTTGGCCTGTTCACCATCTTAATTTCAATAGAAGTTCTTGTTTGAAAAGCTGTTTTTTATTCAACCAGAGACGCTGCTTCCACAAAAAGAGAGATCCAAACAGTTATTTTCATAAGACCGTGTTTAAATAATAATAATATAATGATTTAAAACAAATTGTTTGTTTGTGTGAATGTTCTGACTGCCAAAACCAACAACAAATTAACATATGAACTTGCACATGATATTGTTTGGCCAATGGACATATTAGAAAACTTTTCCTGGTAAGATATCACCGCTCCCACTGTAGACACATGGTGGACTGAGTTTTTCATGAAAATTGGAGAAGTGTTTAGAAAGTGTAGAAACACTGTACAGTAATTAAAGTAATTGATAGTGAAGTATAATGTTTTGAATTTTCAGAAATATTCTTTTATCATTTGAAAACACACATTGAACCTTGTATGTTTTCAATGTGTCTCTTCTAATGATAAAGGACTCCTTTTTTTTCAAGTTAAATTATATTGCTGTTAGACACTTACATGGTTAATTGTTTTTAATTTCACAATGCTTTCAACCTAGTTTTTACTTCCAAACTGGTGATATCATGTCAAAAGATCTCCATCAATAAAATGTAAACACGTTGGACAAAACAGTTAACAATAATATTTTATTTATTTATTTTTCAAATTTTTATAAACTTATTAAAAATTTTAATCAAGTTTTGACTACCGGTATTTACTCTCTTTACTATTGACGACAACTTTATGTTTATGATTTTAACTGTAAATTATTCTATTGTTTTAAAATATATTTATTAATTTACTCCACTTATTTTTCTAATAAAATTTGTGCTTTTAAATCCAGTTATTACCAAACAACTAAAATGTAGAGCATTCCTTGGCCTTTCCCCCCCCCCTGATTCGTTACTATCCCCTCTTTATTGTACTTTCTTCGAGCTATTCAAGAACAAAGAGGTAATCTCTCCCCAATGAGTTTCTTGGTTTGAATTTAAATCATCGTAAAGGAGCAAAAGGGTTGGACAGAGAATTATAAATATCATTTCACAGGCAGATTTGAAAAGAGTTAATTAAAACCAAAGCTTCTTAACCTACTTGGCCAAAGATACCCAACATAAATGAAGTTATTCCTACTTTCAATAGTCACCTGTATAAACTTATAGCACTGCCGTAGTGTAGCTCCTGTGTAGAGGATCCTTAGCATTACTTGATGATTCTCAATCCTGTTGACAAGCGGCAAACAGCTCGCCAAAAGACGGTGAGGACCATGACGAGCTCGAACGAATGCCACTCGGGTTTTCTCATTACAGTACTTTGCTGGTGACATTTAGAGGCAAGCAAACAACATCTAAACACCTCTTTCAATAAACAAGTTGACGACAAGAACAATTTAACAGGCCAAATTATTTAAAATAGGCTAAAGTGTGTTTATAGTTAATAGTGGGTAGCTAAACAAATACTAGCCCAAAGTGTTTTGTGGCACTCCTCAAAATATTGTTTAGCACAGCATCTTACTACTCATTCGGGTTATAAGCATATGTACTAATTACCCTGAGCTAGGAATGAAGACGGTTGAATTTAAAGGAAGTGTAACCTACATTTGTGTGGAAGGAGAGAAGAACACCATTTTGGAAAACAACTCTGAAGTACACCTAGCTTGGATTTCATAACAATGGTCAAACACTCAAGATCTATTTTAAATTATTTTTATAATCTATTAAGGCCCTAATATTTTCTAAGTACCTAACATAAACTTAATGTCTAGTAAAAAAAAAAACTTTTCTCTGGTGCATGTGCAATAACTTTATTTATTTATTTAAATTTCCTTAGTTTATCTGTTAATTTCTTTAATCTGGATTTCACGCCTCCATTCCTCATTTAGTCTGGATTATCATAGTTGTACTATTGGCAGTGCTGGATTAAATAAGTTGGTACAAGGCCTGTAGCATATTATTATAAAGGGGCCCCGAATTTATAAAAATGCACATAAATATTAA
The DNA here is from genome assembly GCA_902141375.1 of Timema poppense. Taxonomy (NCBI): domain Eukaryota; kingdom Metazoa; phylum Arthropoda; class Insecta; order Phasmatodea; family Timematidae; genus Timema; species Timema poppense. The sequence continues at coordinate 20,720 of CABFOV010007854.1, forward strand.
AATATAAGTAATTTACATGAACAGTAAAGTGATTCTATATTTTTATTGGCTATTCAGCCAGAAAACGTCAGTACATTATTGGTGGTACTAACCTGGCGTAGTTTTGACAAAACTAATAGGTATTTGCGTGTAATGAATAAAATAGTGAAAAAAGCCTTTTCCATTTTAACCAGACAGCTTACAAGGATCTATTTTTAATGTTATTTTTCAAATTTTCAATTTACTTATTTAATTATTTATTTTCTATTGAGGTGCCTTGAAAATTCAGGACCCTATTAAGTGTGGGGCCCATAGCATATGCTACTTTTGCTAGTGTTGATCCAGCACTGACTATTGGTTAATTTATTAAGACACTTTTTTATGGCATAAGGCCTAATATTAAGTCTTTATTTCATAATCATAAAACAATGATATATACATTTTATTTAAAAAATTAGCCATTTTCATTAATTCCTTAGATCCAATATCAGTATTGATTAAATCAGCTACAATTATATGTGTAGCCTATGTAAAGTTTTCTAGCCTATATAAATGTTTCTTTAAATGTTTGCTATAAGTTAGTAATAATCCATATGGGGCATGATGACCTATAAGGCGGGAATTTAAATGTAACAATTATCTAATGATAAAACCAACCTATAAAACCTCCCTTTAGAGCCGCCACACCGAAATCTCCGTACAATTGCTCTATTTTCTTGATGATGGTAGTGTATAGCGAGTGGGCCTTCAATTTGAAGGGTGTATCATAAGACCGGCTATGAGGATTCACCTCCAGTGCGATGTACCTGAAAGTAGAAGTTTTAGAAGTACCCTAACACAAACACCATATAACAGAAACTTCAGCCAGGATAATTTAAAAACTGTTTTCAGTTTGAAATCTGACATAATGCTACTATACATGGTTTCAATGCATCTTAGTAATTGTTTGGATTTATATTCATTAAATATTAGTATGCTAATGAAATATGGATTAATATTTATTATTTAGCACCGCATCTTACTACCCGTTCGGGTTAAATGCTTTAAGTACTAACTACGCTAATGGATTAGGAATTGGGAAGGTTGAATTAGAGGAACCGCATTTGCATGGAGGGAAAATGGAAAACCATTTAGGAACCCACCACCCGACCGAGATTCGAACCTTGATCTTCTCGTCCTCAGCAGTTGAGCTCAACACGACTAGCGCGTTAAGTCAACTACGCCACCGAGGCGGGTATGGATTAATAGTGTAGGGGATAGCTTTATAGAAATTGAAGCAGCATTTGCATTTCCATGGCACTAATAGTGAGATTAAATACAGGTAGTCTTATGGCTCATCTACAACCAAACGTACCCTCTTGTCATACTCGTAACTACGTAATAACGTAATTTTGTCTGTCTACAAAAGCTTACGCAAACACAATCGTATGTCAGAACTGTCGGACCAGCTTGTCGGGAGGAGATGAACATTGCTCATCTCTTGCGTTTATGTAGTTGAGTTGGCTTGCAATCAGCCAATAAAAAACAAATATGGATGGACTACTAAAATCAAATAATTAGAAGTTATTTGGTCTATGACAAATATTATTATTTAGCACCGCGTCTTACTACCCATTCGGGTTATACGCTTTAAGTACTAATTATGTTAATGGATTAGGAATTGGGAAGGGCGAATTAGAGGAAGTGAGCTCGCATTTGCGTGGAGGGAGAGAGAAAAACTATTTAGGGAAAAAAACTCAGTTCACCCGAACGAGATTCGAAGCTCGATCTCGCCGTCCTCAGCGGTCGAGCTTAACATGCCTAGCATGTTAGCCAACTATGCCATCGAGGCGGGTGTCTATGACAAAACGCTTGGAAATGTATAGTAATGAATACAGGATTTTCAATTAAAATCATGAGTATTTAACCATTTAAATATGTATTTCTTATTTTAAAACATTAATATGAATTTGACTTTTATAGTCATCATTGATGTTTGTTCCTGTTGGTTGAAATTACGTTTTACGACTTTTCATTGTACAGTCTATTTTGTATTTAATAAAAGCGTAATTACAAGTGTATTTGCGATTGCGTAGTTGCGAGTAGGACAAGAGGGTATGTTGGTTGCAGACTGGCCTTTATGGTGCAGTAAGATTCAATACATAGAAAAAAACTGATTATCTTATTTATATTTTGGCACTGATCTTACTATCCGTCCGGTTTGTATGCATACATACTAATTTCACTAATTTTAGGGATGAGAAAGGTTGAATTTATAGGAAGTGTTCACGCAATTGCGAGATGGAAGCAATAAAAAAAATTGGAAATAAATTCAATGGGCGGTATTTGAACAGCAACCTTTACGACGTCAGTGGCAAAACTATTTCGACCAGACGAAGTTGACGCTATAACCCGCGTTCTGAACGTCACTTATGGACTTGGTTTTTTTTTAGTTCAGTTCATGAAATAAAAATTCAATTAAAAAATTTAAAGCTAACCTATTTTTGAATCTAACCATCTTATAGAGCACGATGGATTGATGAAGCACTAACAAGTAACAAACAACCACGCTCTACAACCCAGAGTCAAAGATATACAACCACAATAAACTAAACTAACCGTGTTTAGCCAACATAAGAAAAAAAGAAAGAACTAACAGTAAAGTTATAAAGTTAGTTGTGTAAAACTTCTGTTAGTTAGAAACATTTGTTGTTTTGTGTGTAAAATACAATTATAGAATAAGTATTTATAAATTATTATAACAATAAATATTAAGACAAAAAAAAATTGACGTTTAAGAATAATTTAACACATAAACTTTGTGCTCATTTAAGGCCCGTTGACACGATATTAGTTGACTAATGCAAGTACATTAATTTGGCTGCGCGCGCACAGCTTGGACCGTGTAAATAGACAAGCAAGCTACTAACAAGCAGGGCGATTTGCAAATGAAAAAGTTGGCCACCTTCCAATTTTAATAATGCAAGTAGACAATTCAATGCGGCGTCAACTAAAGAATTGGTTGTGTGGGTGACATATATTTGTGGAATGTTATAAAAAGAATAAGTTTTTGTGCAACTTTAAGCAACGAATTTATAAAGATAAAAGTGCGAGGGATATTGCACTAGAGGATATTGTAAAGTTATACCAGGTGTACATATTCTCTAGAAGTTTCCAAAATAAAATGTTAGGCCTACGTAAATATTGCAAATGTGCCTTGTGAGAGATGTTATTTAATATCGGTAAACAAATATTATCAATAATTTTATCAAATAATTATATCCTACCAATCAACGTGGTATGTGTATTTTTTTTATATATAATCACAAAATTTAATACAACATTGTAGTACCGTGTTTAGTTTCGTCAACATAATATTCGCGTTATCGACAAGTAAGGTATGAATTGCCGGTGGTTTTCACGCATTATCTTCCGCACGTTTTCCAATCTCCATATTTGATACTTTAACCAGCCTTTATAAGTTTTAATCAATAATGTTCAGCCCACACAATTCAAATACTTTGTAGTAATGCTTTGGAAACTTGAATAGATACATAACATAATATTATTATCACATAGCAAACCAAATAGTTTATATTTAAACCAATCTACAAATTAATTAATTATTAATTTTAAGGAATATTTGAGGCCTAACAAGTTAGCATTTAACAAAATAATTTTTTATTAGTATACCAACATTTAAAACAGGGTTTAAAAAACCTGCATTAGGCCTACTTTAAAAAAAATGCCCAACCGAGGGTTGTATTGGGATTTATTGACCTTATTTGTGTTTAATTTTATTTATCATGTAGGCAAGTGAGTTAACAAATCAAGAAAAATAATATAATAGTGATTTGGGATTAACTGAAATAAATTTTAAACTATTAAGAAATTAAGAAATATGAAACATACTAATCACTAACCTGTTTATGTTGTTTATACAAAACAATTTTTTTTAACAGGTTAACTAATTATGATACATTGCGTTTACTGAAAAATTGTAATTTATTTGGCCACCATTTCTTATTCTAAATTCACCCTTTCTAGATCTTAACACATAAGCGTAATTAATATATACGGATACATAAACCGAACGAAAAATAAGACGCAGCGATAAAAAAAAATAAAAAATTGCACCAATAGAGAGATCAGTTAGCACAATTTCATTTTCAGCCATGTTTTTAGAAGCGGTACTAATACAAGTGAAAAATGCGTGTCAGCACAACTAGCAAGTTAGAAAGCTAATACCTCTAAACTTGCATTAGTCTACTAACACCGTGTCAACGGGCTTTTACTTGAAGGGAAATGTATACATAATAAACAGACATATCCAACAGTTGGTAGGTCAAAAATATTTTAAACAAAAGTGTAAAATTAAAATGTTGCTATGGTATAGCCAGGGAAAAAAAGAAGCTAAAACACTGCTAACTATTGTCCATAGTACTGTCATAAGTACCGTCAATTAAAAGCTATTATTTTTTACTATCGTTAGTGTGTGAATACACAAAGCTTTAATAGATGGAAGGCAAAAACGATTTTGAGAATATTTTAAACAAAACGGTGGTTAGGGTGGAGTCATTGATCTCTATAATATAACTGGATGGACATACACATACACATTGCCAGGACAAAAGCGTGACGCTCAAGTTTATCGTCTGTTACACTGTACGGGACAGATTTAACAGTTTCTTTCAATTTTCTTATGGGAAAACATGTATGTGATGAATAAAATTGTTAATGTTTGAAAATAGTGAAGTAATTACACATTTTTCTGAGAAAAAATTTACACTAAAGGATATACAATTCAGATTTACAGGTAATACTGCACACATATGAATAAAATATTTAACATATTTAAATATGTAGCTATCATCAATGTTGTTTACAGTCTGCCAAGACTACACTTATATTTAAAGTTGGATATTAGCTTGTATATTGGTTTCAGAAACCATATTATATTGAAAGTTTGATACATATAATCAATAAGTTATCTTAAAACTTGATTACATTAGTTTGAATGACAAACTTTGTGTAGCTGCCATACATTCAAACTATTACTTAGGTTATTATAGGCTTGTAGAAATTAGAAAGTTTTATTATATCAACATTTTTTTATTAAGTTGACTCATATCTTTAATATTGCTTTCAGAAACCATATTACGTTGAAAGTTTGATAACTATAATGAAACAGGTTAGGCAAAAACTATATATTATTTGTTTGAATAACATAATCTGTATAAAAGTCTTACGTTCAAATGATCATTTCTGTTATAGGCTTGTATGAAGTAAAGTATCTATTAAACCCTGATTTAATTAATAATACCAATCTGTAAGGCTTTATTTCGTACCAGAATACTTTCATAAATATAATATTTTGCTAGGATAAACGGCCATTTAGAACGCAAGTAGAAATTTCCTTTGGTAAGGTATTTTATTCTAACTAAACACAACTATAAGGTAGGATTCTGGTACGAGATAAAGCCTTACAAAAGAGCTTCCTTCAAAAATTATCGGTTATATTAGTGTTTGGTAGGAAGTGGACTGTATAGTTTCGTATTCACAACCATGAAAAGTTTATTTAATATACGACACTAGATATACATATGACGACATCCAAAGCGAGACTGGCTGCCCAGGACCAGCGAAAATGCGCG